>JAAGEH010000190.1:2280298-2291402 GCA_011751065.1 Lasiurus cinereus | reverse complement strand
CTCCCCTCCTCTCCTCTCCCCTCCTCTCCTCTCCCCTCCTTTCCTCTCCCCTCCTCTCCTCTCCTCTCCTCTCCTTTCCTCTTATCCACCTCTCCTCGCCCCTTCCATTCTCTCTCTCTCTCTACCCCCCTCCCCGCTTCTGTTGCTCATCCTGCAGGAGGTGGCTGAAGACGGAAGACTGTTGCCTAGTGAGACCAGAGCTCTTGGCTGAGAGCGGAACTGGGGCAAGGAGCAGCTGGCTGAGTGACAGCAGCCTGGGAGGAGGGCCTTGGCATTGGCGAGTGAATGCAATTAGCACTGACGGGGCCCATGGTTCCTTCTCCATATGAGCCTGTTAACCCGGCCATTGCCCTCCTCTCTGCAAGCACTAATGGGCAGTGTTCGAGCAGGGCCCTCACCCAAGGTGGCTGGGTAGGAAAGCTGGGGGGGTCACGAAGGTTAGCAGCAGTGATAATAGCCCGCAGTGATTGAGTTCTCAGCATGGCCGTTCTAAGGCTATGTGCATGACTTTATTTAACACTGAACTTGGCTTTTTAAGAGTCTATACTCATAATGATGATTATAATTACCATTATGTATGCCTACCCTGCTCCAGGCACTGTGTTACGTGCATTTTCTCAGTTATTTCCCCAACAACCCTATGAGGCAGATACCCATTGCTCTCCATAGGACAGTGAGGAAACTGAGGCTCAGCTCCTTGTGCTGAGTCAGTGCTTCTCACACCCTAGTGCACATAGAAAACAGCTGATGGCCAAAACCGGTTTGGCTCAGTGGATAGAGCGCCAGCCTGCGAACTGAAAGGTCCCAGGTTCAATTCCGGTCAAGGGCATGTACCTTGGTTGTGGGCACATCCCCAGTGGGGGGCGTGCAAGAGGCAGCTGATCGATGTCTCTCTCTCTCATCGATGTTTCTAGCTCTCTATCCCTGTCCCTTCCTCTTTGTAAAAAAATCAATAAAATATATTTAAAGAACAAGAAAATAGCTGGTGATTTTATTCTACCCCAGGTTATTCCGACTCAGCAGTGTGGCCTCTGAGACTGCATTTCTAACAAGCTCCCGGGCGACGTGGATGCTGCTGGTCCGGGGACCACCCTGGAGCAGAGAGGTCCTAAGCCAGTGGTTCTCAACCTTCCTAATGCCGAGACCCTTAAAGACAGCTCCTCATGTGGTGGTGACCCCAACCACAGAATTATTTTCATTGCTACTTCATAACTGTAATCTTGGTACTGTTATGAACTATAATGTAAATATCTGATATGCAGGATGTATGTTCATTATTACAAATTGAACATAATTAAAGCATAGTGATTAATCACAAAAACAATATGTAATTATATATTGTGAAATATTTATTTCTAATTACAAATAAATGAAATTTTGTCTTGAATCATGGTGTAGCATGGGTAACAGTCTTCATATTACAACAGTAAACTACATTGCTACATTTTGCTACACCGAGGAGCGGTGTGTTGGTTCCTAAGACCATGGGAAATAGGTGTTTTCCAATAGTCTTAGGCGACCCCTGTGAAAGGGTCGTTCGACCCCCAAAGGGGTCGCGACCCACAGGTTGAGAACCACTGTCCTAAGTCGTCCCACTGGACAGTGGCCCATCTGGGATCTGGACCCACAGTCACACAGGGAAATACAATGTGGGGCCGACATTTGATCCCAAGAGGGTCCCAGCATAGAACTCAGTGTCCCATGTGCTAACACTACAGTAAACAGGGCACGCATGAGAGGACAGAGGAGGGAGGACTACTTCTGACCAGAGGGTAGAAGGAAGACAGTGTCAACAAGGTGGTTTGAGAAGGGCCTTCAAGGTTGGGTAGGAGTTTGACAGAAATGGAAGGGAAAGGGCATCTCGGGTCCTGGGCGAGGCCACCGAGAAAGAAGAGTGGAATGTGTTTGGAGGATGCCACTGCTGAATTGTGTCCTGCCCCCACCCAATTATACACTGAAGCCCTAACTCAGGTACTTCAGAATGTAAATTTGTGTAGCAATAGGGTTCTTGCAGATATAACTGGCCAAGATCAGGTCATACTGGAGTAGAGTGGGCCTCTAATCCACTATCACAAGTGTCCCTATACAGAGGGATTTGGACACCGAGACACACGCATGGGGAAGATGCCATGTGAAGATTGGAGTTAATGTCTAACTAGCAGGCACCCGGAGAGGGGCCTGGAATGGGTTCTTTAGGGGGAAGCATGGACCCACTGACAACTTGCTCATGGACTTCTCACCTCCAGAACTGCGAGAGAATAAATCTCCATAAAGTATCACTCAGCGTGTGATACTTTTTTTACAGCAGCCCCAGCGAATGGATCCAGCGCATCTGTCCAGAGCCTATTATATGTGTGTTGGCAGATGGCCTCTAGGAAGAAAAATGCTCTCCGATGGCCGGCAAGTATTTCTAAGTGCCGGCTTAAGTTCCTCTCCTTACCGTAGGAGGTCAGAGTGGGGGAAACGGGGAAGGAACTACCAGGTACAGAGTCCTGTTATGTGTCAAAGACTGTACTAGGTGCTCTCCATGCTTTAATGTCACCCCCACCGCACTCTTAGGAGGGAGATCTTGTTATGCTCATTGCACAGAGGATGAGACTACGCATCAGAAAGTTTAGGTCACTTGTCCCAGGACCCATAGATAGGAACTAGGACAACAGACATTGGGACCCAACGGTCTAACTTCTCCCATCCTTTCTACCATTAGTGGATGCACAATGATGAGAAAGGTGACCCAGAGCCGTTCCCCACTTTGAGAAAGGGAAGGGGCCCGAGATCAGTAGGTTGGCAAAGAGATCTGCCTGCAGAATTCTTACCATGTGAGACAACAGCCCCCTTATTGTTCGAGCTACTTTTAGTTGGACCATCTGTTGTTTGCAAAAGCATCCTAACAGAAGCAGCCATTCCAAATGAGCCAGGTCTGCAGGTCTAAGACACCATCGTAAGTGCTGCATGTCAACAGGAGCTAATAAACAATACCCTTGCGTCCCCGCCCACATTCTGCAGCAACTGAGACAGAAGAACAAGAGCAAGGCAGATGGAGCCCCCAAACAGCACCTTTACTAAAGATAAAGCTGCTATTAGCGAGCGTGGCTCTGGCTGCAGGGGCGTGGGCTGCCTTATGGTGCACCCAGAATAGGCAGGCTCGCCCACCCAGGTGTAGGCAGCTTTGGGCCGCAGTGGGAACTGGAGGAACCAAGCAGAACCAGGCTACCCGTGGGCAGCTCACTCCCAAGAAGGAATGGGGAGGCAGGTGGTGGGCTGCCATCCTTAAGGCTCCTCAGTGAGCTAGGTCACTCAGTGGGGAGGGTATGTGGGGGGCGGGGAGGAGTGGTCAGGGGATCTAGGTAGGGTTGTTTCTGGAGGGTTTATTGAGAGCGGGAAGAACATTGCTTTCAGAAGGGTAAAACTGAAAGGAAGAAAAAGAGGTGTGGAGGGGAGGGTTGAGGTGTGGGGGTAAATGAGAGAGCATGCAAACAGAATCATGGTATAGTATAAACTCATTTTTGTTGGGAAAATGGGAATATTTTTCTCCCCTCCATGTGCATATGTTTGTATGAGCACAGACAAGCATGGGAGAGCATAGCCCACGGTTGCCCCAAGGGGTGAGGATGGAGGAGGGAGGGAAGGATGACAAATGGTGTTTAAGGGAGTCAAGACGAGGTACAAGGTTCTCGCCCGCTAAGGGCCGCCATTCCTATGGGGCATGACCTGGGATCCCAACTGGAAAATGAGACAGGGTTAACTCAGTTTCTTTCTCTCCTGAAAAGTCCAAACATTCAAGGAAGAACTGAGGTGTAGGGAACATCTGAGAATGTAATCGCAACATTTCAGGGCTGATGGCACCAAAAGTATTATCATGCCAAAGCATCGCCACCATGTTGGATTATTGGTTGTGTTGACTTTGGTTAATCTCTTTGCCCTCTCCCCACCTCTAGTGCCCTTTGCTGCATTGGTTACCTGCTGTTCTCTAGTCTCCCTGTGTTCTAAGCAGCTGACCACTGCACACACACCCCCAACCAGTCAGCTACCCTTGGCCTCTGGTTTCCAGTTGGTGGTACCAAAAAGAGATTGGGAGGTAGGAAGGCAGAGAAGTAGGGCCTCTATTAAGTCATTAAAAAATGTGCCCACGCTCTCCTGCACAGCTACAGTGGGCCTCCCAGTGGCCACTTCTCTCTGTGGCCACAGCCCCCATGGCGCTCCCTCGTCCTTGGCCCCAGCTCTCACCAGCAGCCAGCCCTTTCCCTCGTCCCTCAAGGTCAATGGTGATGACTTTTGACCATTGCTGGCCCCTTGGGTGCCTCGCCTTCCTTTAGAGCTTTCCTTCACCCTGCCCACCTTATAACTAGTCTCTATCACTCTGCCTCCCCAGTCAACCTTTTGGCCCTGCATCTGTTTCCTGAATGGGACCATGGCTGATGCAGACACCACCGCCAATAATGGCTAGCAGTGACGGAGTGCTGGCCATCTGCGTGGCCTTGTTCTAAAAGCTCTACACGCTTTAACTCATTTAACCCTCAGGGTGCAGTAGGTTTTATCTGGCGTTATTCTGGAATGAATTATAGTCACCTTTGGCCAATGAGCTTCAGGCATGGCTCCAGATGAAGGGAACGGAGTGGTGGATGAAAAAGAAAGCTCCTCTCCCGGCCCCTGCCTTTTAACACCGTGCTGTGGAAATGGCTGCTGCAGAGGCCTCGGGCAGTGACGGCCTCTGGTTGGGGTTTCGCTCTCCTCCCCACGCTCTGGAGTGCTGGAGCCGTTTCCTGTGCTGCCGGGCCCCTCCGAGCACCCAGCACAGGCCGAGAGGCGGCAGCAGACGCCATGAGCGCCCACAGAATGATGGATTGGCTGACACCGTGTGGCTGAATGAGTGGATGCTTTCGGAGCAGCTGCTGCCGAGGGAAAATTCCAAATGCAAAATATTAGTATTAATTATGGCGACTGCTCTTTCGCCTGCAGGCGCTGCATCTGCTCAGAAGGAAGAGATAAGGCCTCCTTGCCAGAGTGAGAAGACGGATGGATGCTGACGGCATTGGTTCTCTGAGAGGGGGCAGCTGTGTGTTACTATTAATTTTTTTAATGACTTCCAGCCTGAAGTTAAGGGGAAAAAAACCACAACCTGGGTTTGAGACCTGGTTAGGCCCAAGGCTGTGTGACCTTGTGTGAATTACGTAACCTTTCTGTGCCCCCTGAGTCTTCATTGATTAAATGAGGAGTTAGGACCAAGGAATGTACACAATCCAGAGATGCTAGGAAGTGCAACATCAAGGCCCCAGCTGATTGGCTCTCTGTATTCATTCATCCTTTCTCCAACCAATGGGGCATTCTCAAACGCCAATGCTTCTCACCTTTCAGGATGAGAGCTGAATGTGTTCCCCTATTGCTGTGAGAGGTGGGGAGAAGGGACAGAGGTAAGGCCCTGACAGAGTCCCTGCTTCCTCCTCCCCCTCTTCCTCCCGATCACTTAATTATAGAAATTAATCCACTTAATCCTCCTAACACGTCAATGAGGGACATGCTGTTATTACCCTTTCTTTACTGATGAGGACAGGGAGGCCGCCTGAGACTTTTAACTCAAGACTCTGAGGTCACGGAGCTGGAAGTAGCAGCTGGAAAGACCCTGAGACTCTTCTGGCCCATGGGGTCTCAGCCCTGCTGGCACATTGGAATCAGCTGGGGAGTCTAGGTCCCCGCCCCTAGAAGTTCCGAGTTGGTTTGGGATGTAGCTGGGTATCTGGATTTTTAGAATCTCCTCCAGAGGATTCTAACTTGCAGCAAAGATTGAGAATCCCAAATGTCATCCAATCACCTGTTTGGCAGATGAGGGAAGTGGATTGATCTGAGTTTCTCCATCCAGGCTGGAGTATGGGAAGTGATGCCAAGAACTTGGGGAGCTGATGCAGCTCCCTCACAGCCCAGTATCTCGGAATCTCCCCAGGACATCACAGGGCATGGTCCCCATGATGCCTCCATCCCTCTCCTCAGGCTGGCCTCAGCAAAGCCTTGGGGTAACTCGGGACTCCAGGGATCAGCCCTGGGGACTTAATTATCCTTCAGCCTGACCCTTTCTGCTCATCCTCCCCAAACACATGATGTCCTGAGCGAGTCCTCACTGGTTGGAACTGGTGCAGTGGACAAGGTCTGATCCACCGTGATTAATGGTGCCGAGCACACTGACTTCAGACCGGAACAGGCTGAGGGCTTGGGCTTGAAAGCAAATGATCAGAGCCATCTGCCTAAGGGGTGCTGCCATGGGCCAGGCACTGTGAATATTATTTCACTTTATGCCTCACAAATGTAAGTGGGGAATGTTATAAATCTTATGTTTCGATTATGGAAATGGAGGCCTGGAAGGGTCAAATGATTTTCCCAGCATAGGTCAGCTAGAATGCATCTAGTGTTAGAATGGAATGCCACCTCCACCATCATGCTGTTATTTAATGAGGCTCTGTCTCTCCCACTAGATTGCAAGCTCTTTGAGGGGGGCTGTTTTTACTCAATCTTCCTACATCCCCAGTTCTCAGCCTTGTGCCTACCATATGGCAGACAAGCTTCTCACTAAATGTTGAAAGAAAGAAAAGTCAAATGGCCCAACCGATTTCAAAATCAATGTTTAGATCCATGTACAATCTGACAGATTTCCCCAAAACTTACATCAACTGATTGGGAATGATCTCCAACATTAGCTTCTTCTCAGATAGCAGGGGTTCCCCAGAAAGAGGAAGCCCTGGGGTCCTTGCAATATTAAGGATTTGGGAAACCCCTGGGAATTTTTAACCCAAGAAGAAAAATTGTAAAAATTCCATCACAGTTGCGCATCCTTTATGGGTTTTTATTGGCTCAGCGGAGGCTGCGTAAGAGACCTGAGCTGATAGGGGAAGATGGCCATTCAATTGGATCATTGAAATCCACTAAGCGTTACTTATGTGCCAGTGGCAGCATTTCGGGTTGCATTTAGCTGCATGTGGCAGAAGCCTATCCATTAACCAAATTGGGTTTGATTTTTTTTTTTTAATCTGACAACCAGTCCAGAAGAGGGAAGTGCCAGGTGCTCACAAATGCTCAAGGAATTCCACTGACAACTTGGGATCCTTCCCGATGCCTGCTCTGCTGTCCGGTGTGATCTTCCATCCTCATGGTCACAAGATGGCTACTTCGCCTCCAGGCGTGGACTCCCAGGTTCCAGGTAGAAAGAGGGGTGAGTGTAAGGGGATAAATAAAGGGCCATAGGCAAAGAGCCAGCTGGCTTTAACCCTTGATCAGGAAAGCAAAGTCTTTTCTAGACTCCCCCTGGAGATTTCAATGTGCCTCTCATTGGTCCAAGCTGAGTCACAGGGAGCCTGCAGGGTGGATATTTTCAATTAAGCGTGTTGCCCAGTGGGATTCTGTTAGAAAGGAAGGTGGGAAGGATGGACATGGATCGGCCACCGGCAGCATCTGTCATATAGGCTCCGTGCTAGGCATGCAGAATGTAAACACGTATGGCCCCTCCCACATAGGACATGCTGCCTGGTCGAGGAAAACAACTTTTCACCAGAACATGCATGTTGTTGGAGGAGTGGTAGGGTACAGACAAGGAAGGAGAGTCAGTGGGTTACCCGAAGGAGCTGGAGTGAGTGTCACAAAGATGAGTCTTGGCCTTTGGGATAGAGGACAATGAAACAATGGTTTGCCAATTAAATAGAGCGAGGGCCAGACCTCCCTGCTCTCAAACTTCCCCCTGAACCCCAGCTCCTGCGATTGCTTCCTTCCAAGTGCGTTAGATCCACATACAACTAGCTCTGTTTCTTCTACTTTGAGGCGGGTCTTGCAGGATGAGTAGGAGTTCAGCAGATAAACAGTGAGAGTCTGGCCTTCAACATCTGGTTCCAGTCTTGCTTTCAGCCTCAGCTCTTGGGGTGACTGCACTCTGCAGGCTTCAGAGCTCCCCCCAGGCAACTTGCCCTTCCCACATATTCCATCATTCATTTCTCTGCGCCCTTCCCTATGTGCACAGCCTGCATTTTTTGGCCTGGAATGCCCCTCCCACTTCCTTCTCTGGGATATGGCTCTTCTATGTGGTGACTCATCCTCGGCCAGCTGTGTGGAGGGCGAGAAAGGACTGCATCGGAGGGAAATGGGTGCAGGAAGATGTATAGCGGTCACACGGCCCTTCTGCAGAACTTGGCTGTGCTGGTCTCAGGAATGAAGGAAAAGGGGAAACCAACACTTTGTGAACTCCCACCCCAACCACGATCACATGAGGGAACGCTAGATGCATCATCTGACCCCCAAAACAGCCCTACGTGGTGGACATTGTTATATACCTCTGATGGCGTGGGAAACCGGAATTCTACGGAGTGAAGCAATTTGTCCTCCATTGCACAGTAGTAAGTGACACACCTGGGTTTGAGTCCACACCTGGGTTTGAGTCCTGCCTGTCCAATGTTAAGGCCCATGCCCCTTCCATCCAGTCGTGAGGTCTTCTCAAGGGCTCCCCCTGTCCTGGCTTCTCTCTGGTTTCTGGAGGTCAGTCCTTCCATTTAAAGGACTGACTTTGGCCAAAACCGGTTTGGCTCAGCGGATAGAGCGTTGTTCTGCGGACTGAAAGGTCCCAGGTTCGATTCCGGTCAAAGGCATGTATCTTGGTTGCGGGCACATCCCCAGTAGGGGGCATGCAGGAGGCAGCTGATCGATGTCTCTCTCTCATCGATGTTTCTGACTCTCTATACCTCTCCCTTTCTCTCTGTAAAAAAAATCAATAAAATAAAAAAATAAAATAAAATAAAGGGACTGACTTTGGGGTATTCTAGAAGCAGAGCTTCTTCCTGGAGCTTCCCGTTTCCCTTCACTGGCATTCTGAGTTAGGAGTGGCTCCAGCTGCGGGGAGGGGAACGGGGCTGATTTCACTCCCCAGCTGGCATCTGAAGAGTCTGGAGACGTTGTTGGTTGTCTCCACTGGGTAGGTGGGCTGGCATGTAGAGGGAGAGGCCAGAGCAGCCCCCACCCCCACAACAAACAAGTATCCCACCCAAAATGTCAGTAGTGTTGGGACTGAGAAGCCCGAGTTCAAATTAGTCTCCCTTGGTCTTCCTAACACTGAGAAAGCAGGTTCTTTCTGGAAGATTCCCCGGGCAGCTCTCCCTGCACTTCCCCCTCCCACTCTTGACTGGGCACAGCGGTGGGGTTCCCTGGGCTGGTTGTGTTTGCCACTTCTCTTCCCATCACCTACGTATTTGTTCATCTCAACTCCATCCTTCGTGATTCTAATTCTGAAGAGGCTGGCCTCCAGAGCCAGGCCGCTCAGGGTTCCGATTGCGACAATTACTTACCTCCTCAAGGACTCACGGTCTGTCTTCAAACGGAGAAAACAAGCGCACAAATCATATCAGGGTGGCTTCGAGAATTTAAGGGGATAAATTCATGTGAATCAAAGTGCGCAGGCAGATGGTAAATACTCAACACGAGTCTGCATTATTGTTGCTCTGAGCTTCTTATTCACCTATTTGCTCTTTTTTAAAAAAAAAATTTATTTATTATTATTATTTTTTATTAAGCCATTTCCTTTTTTTTTTTGGAAGGCATCTGGCCTAGTGGGAAGGATGCAGACCAGCGGTTCTCAACCTATGGGTCGCGAACAGCTAGCAGGGTCTCCTAAGACCATCAGAAAACACAGATATTTACATTAAGATTCATAACAGTAGCAAATTACAGTTATGAAGTAGCGACAAAAGTAATTTTATGGTTGGGGATCACCACCACATAAAGAACTGTATTAAAGGGTTGCGGCATTAGGAAGGTTGAGAACCACTGATGCAGACACTGAAGTGAACTTTCCCAGAGTTGCAGTCCCAGAGCTGCGAACTTGCTGGCCCCGTGACCTTGGGCAAGTCACTTCTCCGAGTCTTGCTTTCTCATCTGTATCAGAGCTCTTCGTGGTTTTTGTCGGGATTAAGCTACTTCACAGTCTGACACTTGCTGGGTATTCAGTGAGCCACCCACTCTTTCTATTTTTGAGTCTTCCGGGCATTGATAAGTTAGCATTTTTTTTGAAGCAACCCACTCACATCACACTTGCGGAAGATTATTCTTGCCTGAGAAAGACTGGGGAGGACAGTCTTTATAGTGGAGGAACCCAAAAGCCCAGGGGTAAATGTATAGGGGCTGGTCTCCATGTGACGTGGGACTGAGACGGTGCTGCCCTCCTCGGACATGGTCTCAATGGAGCACAGGCGAGACTCTCAATGGACTCAGTGGGGTCTGCCGGGGATTCAGTACTGAGAACCGTGTGTAGAAATGCGCTCCCAGCCTGCAGGGGCTGAGGATGGAAATGGCGTTCTTCATTTCTCTGCAGGGGTCAGCAAGCAGCAGAGAAAGGCTCCCACAATCATAGAGGGAAGACACCGTTGTGCCAGAATCTTCCATGTGGTCCTTTAGATCCACCCTGCACCCCGCTTTCTGTCCCAGAAGGCTGGGCCACATGGACCACATCCGTGAGTTCTGCCATTTTTTTAAAAAAAAATATGTATTTTATTGATTTTTCACAGAGAGGAAGGGAGAGGGATAGAAAGTCAGAAACATCGATGAGAGAGAGACATCGATCAGCCACCTCCTGCATGTCTCCCACTGGGGATATGCCTGCAACCAATGTACATGCCCTTGACCGGAATCAAACCTGGGACCTTTCAGTCTGCAGGCCGATGCTCTATCCACTGAGCCAAACCGGTTTTGGCTGAGTTCTGCCATTTTTGAGTCTTGGCTGGTGAAGGAGGAGAGCGGAGGTGGGTGTTTCTTTCCCTGCCAGCTGGCTGGCCCTCAGAGGCCACGCTTCTGCTCCGGCCGCCCTCGCTCCACAGAATGTTCTCTTCCTCTGGGTTCCTGCTGACTGCGTCCTGCTCTGTCCCTAGGAGTCCAGGGTCGTGAAGGGGACACGGTCACCTAGTGCACAACACTCTCCCCTTCTGAGTGGGATGAGCCAGGGCCGGCCTGTCTGAGGAGGAGGTTTGAAAGCTGACACCTGAAGGAGAGGAATCAGCCTGTTGAACCTGTTTGCAGGGGGAGTGGGGCGGAGGGTGAGTGGGTGGGGAGGATTCCTGGCAGAGGAAATGTGGGCAAACATAAACAA
>JAAGEH010000190.1:2231564-2280198 GCA_011751065.1 Lasiurus cinereus | reverse complement strand
GACATGTTTGTTTTCATTGGAGAGAAACTTTAAAAACCGGATTAAACTAGTCTCAATCAGGGAGTGCCATCTGCCAGGCCAGCGTAGCATGTCACACTGTCCCTGTACTTGGACTCTATTTCTCCCCACTTTGCTGCCCACCACCGCCCCCGCCAGGAGCAAAGTTTGGGTTCGGCCTGGCTCCGGCCTGGCTCCGGCCTGGCTCAACCAGCTTGGAGCGGTGCAGGACACTGCTGGCTCCACTGTGCACAGAGATGCCCGGGCAATCCCACCACCTGGTCGCAGCTGCCATGGTCTGCACGCCTCCTGGAGGATTACTGCACTGCAGCCAGGCTCAGACTAAAATACCAATCTGCATTTCAAATGTTCCCGTTGCGTCCGTGGGGATCCATTCCATATGCTCGCGAGAGCTTGGGCCAGCGGTGTTTGAGGTTGAGTGTTTAAAATGAAGGCTGAGGCGACTTGCAAAGAAGCAGGTAAGTGATCGCACAGTGACGAAGACGCCCCCTTGGTAAATGCCACTCCCCCTGCTTTTCTTCCCACAAAGAGCGTCGGAGGAACCCCAGGGACCATCTCCTCTAACTGGCTCAGCCTCTCTTGGTCCAAACTCTCCCCTTTCTTCATTCCTTCCCATCTCCTTTCCGTTTCTTCCAAGAACGTGTTAAGCTGAGCACCCGGGTGAGTCTCCGGTGGCTGCTATAACAAACGACCACTAACTCAGTGGCTTAAATCAACACGCATTTATCATCGTGTAGTTCTGCAGGCCAGCAGTTCAGAGCGGGTCTCCCTGGGCTGAGAGCAAGCGGGCAGCAGGGCTGGGCGCCCTCTGGGGGCTTCTGGGGGAGAATCTTCCTTTGTCTTTTCCACCTCCTAGAGGGGGCCTGCCTGCCTTAGCTCATGCCCCTTCCTCCGCCTCCAAAGCCAGCGATGGACAGTCAAGTCTCTTATGGGCATCCCTGTGGCTCGGACTCTCCTGCCTCCCTCCTTCACTTAGTACTGTGTGATTCCCTGGGGCCAGCCTGGATGATCCAGAATAATCTTCACACCTCCCTTTAGGTAACCACACCGCCAAGTCCCTTTGGCGACGTAAAGTAACATATTCACACTGCCCCTCATGCAGGTTTTTTTTTTTTTAATAGCATTTATTAGAAACATTTAAATGCTAGCCTTTTACTTAGACCATATCACTTCATCAGGTCAATAATTTCAAATACACAAAGAGAGTAAAAAGCTTTTATTTTCTTTGCTCCTCCCCAGTCTACACCACAGACTTCTGTGCGTCTTTCCATGGATTTCGGATGAATATATGAGTACATATGTGTGTCCTTAAAAAGGATATAAACCAGTCTCTACCATATCTCTAGCCCAACCACCCTCATGCAGTTCAATTTGTCTAAGCTGGATGCTTAGAGAACAGCATAGTGTGGACTCCTTATTCTCACCCCCTGTCAACATTGTAGTTCTCTGCTTAGGTGTGAAATTGTTGCACAGCAGTTATATACACATATGTAATGTCCCTACCTGGTCAAAAAGCTCCCCAAAGGAGGAGATGATAGATGTTTTTGATCATCACTATCATTTTCTCAGCGCTCCTTAGCAGCTGAGGCTGGAAGCATGCTAAGAAGGGAGGAAGACGAGAATGAAATAATGGCTAACATTGAACGGTCGTTCATTCCTGTGCCAGCAATGTTCCAAGCGCCTCTAGTCTATTTAACTCACACAGCACGAAGGAGGGACTGTCATCTCCTACAAATGATTTTAACCATGAAGTCCTATAGACTAGCAGTCTCAAGCAGGATTTCACATGCTATTCGAGGAGGACAGGCAGGAATGACACAGAGAGAGACCAGCTTTACAGACGTGTCAGGAAAGACTTGCCAGAGGATGTAATAAATGGAAGGCAGAGAGGGGTGTGCTCAGTGTTGGGGGATGGAGAGCTGTGAGGCAGAGTGGAGTGAGGCGTTTTAGGCAGAGGAGGCTGGGTGAACAAAGCCCCAGGCAGGAAATTGGCCTGGTGGTTTCTGGAAATTGAAGGTAATGTTACAGTACTGCTGGAGCGGAAGTGATGAAAATCGGGGGCCGGGCAAGAGATGGAGCAGAAAAGGGAGGCAGAGGTGCCGTTCCAAGGATACAGTCAGTGGCACCTGGGCTTCAGACATTACCCTAAGGCAGTGGTCGGCAAACTGTGGCTCCTGAGTCGGTTTGCCGCTCTGTTGACTAATGAGTTTGCCGATCACTGCCCTAAGGGAAAGGAGAAGCTGTTAGAGGCCTTCTGTTGCTGAGGTTTAAACAAAATCAGTTTGCTCACCACGTGGAGGAAGGATTGCGGGGCTGGGATGCTGAAGGCAGAGAGACAGATGGGAGGGTGAACAGGAAACGTAGTGCTGGAATCCAGAGGCTTCCAGCCCCAAAGATTCTCAACTCTGCACCTGCAGCCACCCAAAGGCCTGCCCACCACCCACAAAAGGATGGGGTGGGGAAATAGCAAGCCCCTTGCTCTTTAGAACGAATTAGTTTGAAGTCCAACCTCTGCTTCAAAACCAGCCAGAGGGAGTAGAAATGAGCCAGAGGAAAACTTATTTGATTCTTAACTCATAGCCCCTTCCTTTAAGAAGCTTGCCTTGCTCTACTCGTTCAGAAATTATTTCTCCTCTGTGATGATTCCCGTGATTGTTTCTCCCACTCACATTCATGTAATCAGCACATATGTATTGAGCACCTACCATGTGCCAAACAATCCTGACCGGTTCCTTGCCCTTGTGGAGGTTATTGTCTCGCGGAATAACACACCAGACAAACCAATGCATACACTGTCACATGATTTCAGACCTGGCGAGCCCATGACGTTGAGGCTGCTTGGAGAGGGTGTGATGGGAACCTGACTGTGGCAGATCGCCTCCTTGGTTCCAGTTCCTTGCCTCTCCTTGTAGTTTCAACCTTGTTGTGTGACTTTGAAGTTCCTTTCCTAATAGCGGGGTCAGTTTCCACACCCCGTTGACCTTTGGCTTGGCCGTGCGACTTGCTGTGGCTAGTAAGATGAGGCGGAGGTGACAGGGAGCCAATGCCAAGTGTAGGCCTGGGACAGGTCTTGGTGTGTTTCCACTTGCCCTCGTGTGCCTCAGCGATCACCTTGAGAATAGGCCTCGGTTAGCCTGCTGGCCCAGTGGGGAGGCAGAAAGACACGCGGAGCAGAGTCACCCCGGATTGAGCAGAGCCGAGATCAGCTGGCCTCTGAGTGAGAGAGCTCAGCTAAAATCAGCAGAGCTGGCAGGCCAACCAGGACCCAAGTTAGCCGAACGCTAGCTAACCTGCACAGTGGTGAGTTCCATGAATGCTTATTGATGTAAGCTGCCAAGATTACTGGGGGTATATGCAGAATTATTACTTCTAGTTAACTGATACACTGACTTAGTCTGAGTAGGTTAAGGCAGGATGCACTAAAGAAATGGCATCGCAGGGAAAGCTAAGTGAGTGAACGAGGAAAGGGAGCATTCCAAGCTGAAGGATGAGCAAAGGTCCTGAGGCAGGAAGGACATGAACAGTTGATAAACTGAAGGAAATCTGGTGTTTCTAGGGTTACAAAGGTGACCAGTGTGATGGAAGAGTGCTGGTGAGGAAACAGACCCGTATGCTTCCCTGCTCTGGCATGGCACCAAGCAAAATTAATGTGCTGTTGCATTGTGCATTTCTCTGATGTTTCAGCTACAATTCCCTTGGTGAAAGAGTCCATGATCTAGTTACCTTTGTCTCTTCTCACTCTCTCCGAGCAATAGTCCCCATCACAGTAAATGCCCAGTGTCTCAGGTGAACAACGGAGTTCAGCTCACGTGGAAGGTGCTGAAAGAACAGCTCCCTAGTGTCTCCTAAACTTCAGACAATGGCTATAACTTCTCTCTCTTTTTTAGTAATTAGTGCTTTGGTAAAAGACCCCTCTCCTTTACCCATCACTCTCTCCTTTCAAACTGAGCTTTTTGTTTCTTCATGGTATGTATTACTATCTGATGTTTCATTTAGGGAATTGTTGCTTTGATATGTCTCTTCCACTAGGGACTTGGTCTTGTTCATGACTGTATCCTAGAATTGTGCCTGACACAGATGCACAAGACATATTTGCTGATAAATGCATGATCAGATGCTTAAATAGTGCTGAAGAATCCTCAAAGAGGTATAACCCAGAAGTGAACTAATTATTTGTTGTTTCAGTAAGAAAATGGGAAAAAGCTTTCTTATATGGGATGGGGAGAATCCATGGGCAGAGCAAAAGGAGTGATCAAGTCATCCATGAGTCTATGATCCTTACTGGGATCTGGCAACTAGACTAGGATTGGAAGAGCCAAAGGCTGGTGGTGATGAATGTTGACTGGATTATTCACTCCATAGGATCTCTCATTCTCAAGAGCTTAGGGCAGCAAGTGGGCTGACCAGCCATACTACTTTGCCTGGGACTATCTTGCTTTTATCAATGAAAGCACTGTATCATGGAAAACTCCTCAGGCCTGGGAAAACATCAGGATGCTAGGTCACCCTAGCAACAAGAGAGAACGAGAGTGGAAGTTACCAGTCCTCTGAGGTCTAGCCTTCCAACTTCCACAGTGAGACTTCTATTGCATTCTATTTGTCACTGTCACAAGAGGAGTCCAGATTCAAGGGGGGTAGAGAAGTGGACTCCATGCCTTGATGGGAAACGCAGCAAACACATATTGCAAGGGCAATGCATACAGGGATGGGAGGACTTTTTGCAATGTACTATGGGTACTATGGAAAGTAAGATCAGGCTTTTTTTGTGTATTGAAAAATCTATACAAAGGAAAGAAATATTGGGAGAACCATCATTAGCCAAATGTTGAGTGACAATGGCACATCAGTGTCTTAATACATCCAAATTATAGACTTCCTTTTATATGTAAGCATAACCTCAGACATCCATCCTTGGGAACAATGCCTGTGGCCAGCAAATTAGGAGGGATGGTGAAATATTCAGGCAAATAAGGGAAGACTTCTTGCTAATTAAGAGAGGGGAGGGCAAATCTTCAAGTCATATGTTAACAGCATCAAAAAGGCCATTTTAAAGGTAGTATTGATAACCTGCTTGCCAGTAAACTATTTGGGATAATAAAACTTTATGCTTACTGCGTTCCAGACACTGTCTAGTATAGGTGATTTACATATTAGCACATTTAAAAGCCACACTTACAGATGAGGAAACTGAGGCCCATGGTCACCTAGGCAGTCAGTGGTGGAGTTGGCATTTATACCCAGGCAGCCTGGCTCTTACATGTCTCTCCAGGAGCTACTATTTTGCTGAGAGATCAACTTCCTTTTTGTAACTAGCAGTTGGGAACAGTCCTCTAAAGGTCTATCTGTTATGGAGGTTGCTCTTTCTCTTTAGGGTTAGAAAAGGTGGCCCAGAAAATTTGGCTGGGACCAGAAGGTCAAGGGAGCCTCTTGCATAGGCACAGTGGTTTAGGCAGCACTACTGACCAGTCTGCACCAGCCTAGAGTAGCTAGGGGGGTAGGAGGGGGTGGGGAATGGAAGAGGGGATACAGCCATAGGGTTAGGCTGCCCTCCCACCACCCACAGACAGGTAAACAGGTTTGGGGAGGAGACCAGAAGCAGAGGGACCCAGAGCAATGAGAAATCCAGAAGGGCCCTGGGTACAGAGTGGCTGATGCTCTGGGGCCCGCAGGTGGCTGTGTAGAATTTCCCAGTTGGCGTGGGATGGACCAGACCTTAGACAGAACCATCTCAGCGCATGCACACATTGCACAGATGGTCAAACTGTCCCCTCGGGGAGCTCTGGGAGAGAACTTAGCTTTTACTTTTTTTTTCCCTGAGCCTGGGGTTCACTCTGTGAAATGGGACCAACAGTTTCTGCCTGCGTCTGTCTTTTCGGTGAATACTGATTACGCTCTTGCCAGGCACTGTGCTGAGCGCTACATATTCATGAGATTATTGTGGGGAAAACAAAAGATGAAAGTGAAAGCGTGTTATAAATGTGAGAGCTCTTAAGAACTCGCATTTATGTTCGTAGCTCATGTTTATGAAGGAAGAGCCAAACTTTGCTGTGTCCTGGCCTCAGTTCACCCCACTCTTCCTGGACAGATTTCTTGTAAATGGATCCAATGAGTCACTGGAGGAGTTGAGAATAGTGCTTGGCTCGAGCAGATAGATGACTACGGTGTTGCCCTTTCTTTGCAGTACATCTTTGCCCCTCCTTCAAAGAGATTGAAGTGAGTGGGTAACTGGTAACTGTACCACATGTAATTTTCTGGCAAATTCGGAATATATTTCAACCTCCTAATTAATTTGGGAGGTTTGAAAGTGTTGATATTGAAATGCAATGCTTCGCTCCTGCTTCCCTTCCATTCGCCAGTAACAGGAAAAACACCATTGGCATGCTCATTGCTTCCTCTTTTTCATTCACAAGGCTCAGTGTTCCATTTGTATCAGATAATATCTTTATATATAAAAGCCTAATATGCAAAATGTCCCCCCAGGACACCGACCAACCTGGAGGTCAATCACTTGCTATAACATTCACTGACCGCCTGGAGGTGGCGTGGCATGAAGGAAGGCCCGGGCCAGCATCCAACAGCCAGGGAAGGGAGGCCCGGCCAGCAGTCAACAGCCGCTAGGTACCCTACCCATGCATGATTTTGTGCACTGGGCCTCCAGTATATAATAATATTTATTTTCAAGTAGCTTAAGACATGTTTATACAATAACTAATTTGGACAATGCATTGTGTGCCAAGCTCTCTAGACATGAGAAAGTGACTATATTTGGTCCCTGATTCCAAAGCGCTTGCAGTATCGAGAGGAAGGAATGTAGTGGGAGAACCTCATACGAGTTAAATTAGGACTAACTGGTTGTTTTATTTTACTCATGATCGACCTTATGTCTTTCAGTGAATGCTGTTTAGAGCCAGTCACATGCTTTTCTAGCCTCTTTATGTCATGAAAATGAGTTTTAAGTTCTTGACCTGCTCCTGTCCACTACATATGATCGCAGACATGCACTGACTCTGGGAACATGTTCTCAAAGGACCTGTGTGCAGCACATGAAAGGAGACTTTCTGAGGCTTCATTTTTGCTTCTCTTGTTAGTGTTTTGGCTCTGGGGTTTGCTGCCTGTCCCATGAGCGTGCATTCCTGACCATCAACCTTTCTTATCCTTTTTTCAAGACACAGCTAGTCTACCACACTGTCCCGACCATCTGTATCACATCGATCTTCTCTTTCTTTAAACTGTAGCATTCACAGTCCACTGCTCTTATCTTGACATTTAATCACAAACCGTTTTGCATTGTTAGTTAACTTTCATTATAAAGTGTGTGTCATTGAGCTGGGACTTGGGGACAATGTACAGTAGAGGGAACAGCACAGGCTTTGTAGATAAGCTGATTTGAGTTTGAATTCTTGCCTCACTGGTTACTGGCTGTGTGACTGAAAATTTGTGAAACTCAACGTTTTTCAGAACCTCAGTCATGCTCTGCAGGATTGTTACTCAGCCATATAGTGAGGATTAAAATAAGATGGGAAGCACCTTTTTTTCTTTCTTCCTTCCCTTTATATTTTCTGATCCCATCCCTATATAGTGTCTCTATAGTCTCTACTTAATGCTAGTTGTATGGATGAGGGCCAGTTACTTACAGTTAAATTACGAATGTGGATTAAAGGTTTCCTTTCACCCAGAATAGTAAAATTTCAAAATATACATATTCTGATATTCTGTCCACTACCTGGTGTAATCCACAATGAGTATTTCTGTAGTATACATTACGCATATTAAGTCTGAAGCACCATCTCCTCTGAGAAACAGACGAGGTAGGATTCTTGTTCTTGAGAAGTCTCTGTCTATGTGGGAAGCTAAGGCTAGCTATCTCTTACCTGTGTCACCTCTCTTCCAACCACCAACCCCTGAAATATGGAATTCTCTGGGCTATGGTCCAGGTTACCTTTTAGCTTTACTCTCTCCTGGGGGGGAACTCATTCACCTCCATGTCTTTACCTGCCACATGCCAGAGACCCCTAAATTTATATCTAAAGTTAGATTTTTGCCAAAACCGGTTTGGCTCAGTGGATAGAACATCGGCATGCAGACTGAAGGGTCCCAGGTTCGATTCCAGTCAAGGGCATGTACCTTGGTTGCAGGCACATCCCCAGTAGGGGGCATGCAGGAGGCAGCTGATCGATATCTCTCTCTCATCAATGTTTCTAACTCTCAATCCCTCTCTCTTCCACTCTGTAAAAACTCAATAAAATATATTTTAAAAAAAGTTAGATTTTTCAACTTCAAACATGTATATGTAACTGTCTATTTAACAAATGCGTATGTTCCACAGCTACTCCAAATCAAATAATTGGTCTAAAACACGCCTCCTCCTCCTCCAAACCTGCTCTACTAATAGTGTTTCTCATCTTTATTGAGTGGCTAAAGCCAGGGACCCAGGAGTCATCCTCGGAGTCTCCTGTTTCTTATATCTCCTTGCCCACATCCAAATCACTAAATCATAGGGCATCTACCTTCAAGATATAACTGAATCCACTTAGTTCTCTCCATCTCCATTAATATCGCCGAAGTTCAAGCCGCCATCCTCTGTCCCCCGTAACACGGGAACAGCTGCCCCTTAGCTCTCTCTAATCCATTTTCCATATGGCAACAAGTGATCTTTTTAAGTACAGAGCTGATCAGGCTACTTCTCTGCTGGAAACCCCCTCCCCCACCCCCCCCTACCCCGCATGCCTTTGCTGGTAGATTAAGCTTTTAGAGTCATTCAAAATGCCAAGATCTCTGACAGTCCACGCAAGTTGCCTCTGCTGACTTCTGTAACTCCAGCTCCTACTACTCCCCACTCAGTTGCCTCCTGCCAATCACACGGACATTTTCTTTGCGTATCAATGGTTTCAGGGAAGTTTTTCCTGCTTCCCGCTATTTAGATTGGTTTCCTTATTATGTCTTCTTGAGAAACCCTGACCTTTTTTGGTTCTATTTCTCTTCATTGTAATTATATAGTACTCTGCATAAATATTGGGTCATTGATTTGCCCATCAGTCATCAAGCTCTTTGAGAAGAGATATCACCTCTCCTCAGCACCCAGCACTGTGCCTGGCATACACAGATACCCCTCAAATATGGTTGAAAGAATGAGAGCAGTAGGATAGCTTATGTGAAGGACCAAAGAAAAGTTCAAAATAGTGAATATAATAAGAATTCTGAGAAAGAAGGGATGACCGGGGCCAAGGGTGAGTGACACTGGGGTTATTTCTTAGAGAAAAACAAGACTCTTTTCAAAGGTGACTATGGTGATGAATATTCAGAGGCCAAAGGGTATACCAGTTTGACCAGAGAGTTTCATATAAAGTAGCAATTAAAAATAAAATGGGGGAATAAGTTGAGACCATCTTGTGGAAGGCCTTGGGCACCAGGAAAAGGAATTTAAATTTTATTCTATAGATAATGGGAAGCCACTGATTTTTTTTTTAAGCATAAATGGTAATATTTGCAAATTAGTGCCACGAGGAACATATCTTCTGCCAGCAAGAGAAACCCATCTCAGACAGGCTTACGCAAAAGGGAATGTATTGGCCGAGGCAACTGGAAAATCTAGGGATAGACCTTACGTTAGGCATAGTTTGATCCGACAGCTCCAGTGATGTAACTGGTTTCTTTCTGAGTCTCTCTACTCTGCCCCCTTGGGGCAGGCACCTTTCTCTGGCAGGCTTTCCACATGGTGACAGGATGGTTGGTTGCAACAGCTCCGGATCACGTCTTTCAAGGCTGAAGTCTAGAAAAAAGAGATCACTTTTCTTAGAATTGAGTCTAGATGGCTGGCCTCGTTGGGTTCGTGTGCACCTCTCGGGCCCCGTATTTGATACCAGAGGAATGCAGTGTGCCAAGTGGCTTAGGCCTGGTTCGAATTCACAGCCTGCTTTCTTCAGCTCAGGGTGGCTCAGCCCTGACCAAGCCACATGGAATGAGAGCGGGGAAGGAGTGAATTCCTCAAGGAAAGCGAGGTTGTTGCTGGTTCTTGGAGGCTGGGCCCCAAACCGTAACAGGAAGGAGGGGCGGCCTGGCAGTGCAGAGAGCAGACTGAAGCAAGGAGCAGCCGCTGCCGAGGTGGCTCACTCTTCTGTCCCCTGCAGTGTCCTGAGAGCATTGAACACAGTTCTCTGCCACCATCTAGCAATGCTCTGCTGGCACGATCCCTGTAGATCTCCTGAATCGTCTCCATAGAGATCAATCAGAAGGGGAGGATGGAATTAGGATGGGTACGAGGTGCTCTGGAGGCCACACCTATGACATTGTCATAAACTGGCCACATTCTGCCATTTGACAAAAAGACCCTTACTGTGTCTTTATAGTAGCTGCTGTGACAGCGTGTCTGGAAGGGGAAGGCTGCTACCTTGCCTGGCAGGATTGGAAATCTGTCTAGGTTTCTGGGGATATAATTCTTCCTGAATTTGTTGTTATAAAAACAGGTTAAAAAAAAAAGATCAGATTCTTTTTTCGTTTTCGTGGTTTTTTTTTAATTTACTGCACAGATAACATCCTAACAGCAATAAAGGAAGAAAGAAGGGGAGGAAATAGTAGGCTGCTGTCAATGTCATCTGAGAGAGACAGACAGCCCTTAGCAGATGTGTAAATATTGTCTTCAGTCTATCTTGTATCCTCTAAATGTGGACTTGTCAAAACACACACAGCTCATTCTGTGATAGCACCAAGAGGTACATTAATACAAAGTCCAACATAGCTCGGTTGACTATTTTTTCTTAAATATATTTTATTGATTTTTTTACAGAGAGGAAGGGAGAGGGATAGTTAGAAACATCGATGAGAGAGAGACATTGATCAGCTGCCTCTTGCACACCCCCTACTGGAGATGTGCCCGCAACCAAGGTACATGCCCTTGACCGGAATCAAACCTGGGACCTTTCAGCCCGCAGACCAATGCTCTATCCACTGAGCCAAACCGGTTTCGGCTCGGGTGACTATTTTAATAAGTATTGGCTAGACAAGACAGGCCACCATCCTTATCCATCCAATTTAAAAAATGAGGAAGCTTGAGGAATGTGGGGCTCAAGAAAGGACTCTGAATACCGTTCACTTACCCTGTAGGCGTCTCTCCTCCCACATAGTCCTATATGCAGAGGAAATGCAGCTTCTAAACCATTTCCTGTCTTCTAGTTTAATCTCCTGAGAGGTGGCTGGGTCACTGAATTCTCAACTTGCCGAAAACTCCATAGAACCAAGAGAGCATTAAATACATATCTGTGAGCGAGGCGATGAATCATTCTGTGGTGGCTGAGAAGGCGGGGCGGGGTGGGGGGGTTGGCTGGTGTGGCCCAGCCTTGCGGTAAGATGGTTATCTAATGACCGACCTACTTTGATACAGGATTTCCCCCCCTGCACTTTCAAGTCTTCTAATGACTCCTGGCTCATCTACTGATGTAATGTGATTGAGACACACATCCAGGGCTGCTGTTTTAAGGCCATAATGGAAAGAGCATAGCTTTTCCAAACGCGCGGGGGAAGACTGGTCTGTGCGGAGTCTCTGGAGATCACAGCCTCGCTAATGGATGTGGAGGCGGCAAATTGAATAAGTGGGGTCTATCATGTGCAGAACGAGGCTTCTGCAAATAGGAAATTAATGTTGTCCGCAGTGACTCACATCTGCAATAATGGCGTTCCGAGCTGTTGACTCCCACTCAGGTATTTGAAGGAGTGAGTCATCCATCCTTAACCCTCTTCAAAATGCCCGCTACCAGAATAGGCAGGTGGTAACCTTGAAGCAGTCTCTGCCCCCCTCCGTGGGTTCATTTGCATAATACTCACGCCAGCGAGTAAAATCAACGTTGATCAGCTCATGCTCTGTCAGATTAATGGAGCCATTTCACAGTTGCTTCCATGGAATTGTCTTTTCCCCGTTGTCTCTCGGACACAAAGCCTCCTCCTGTCACCCGGGTCCCCCTCCTTTCCTGTTCCCATGAAGCTACTCCTGTCCTTCCTCCCTGCTAAGCAGGGGGAACACGACGCTTGCTGCCCAGCCTCCTGGCCTTCCTACTCCCCCTTCAGAGTCCCATCCCCTTGGGCCGCCTGCCCCTCCCGGGACCATGTTCTGTCTGCCTCTCAGAGCTCAGTATTCAGGGACATTGAGAAGTCGCCTCCAGCGTGTGGCAGTTTGAAGGTGTTCTTTTTGTGGTGATTTCTACAAAGGCGCACATTTAATCCTAATCATGATTATGATCGACTGTACAGCGCAAGCTCCTGACTGATGTGTGGGACCAGCAGTCTCAACCTGTCTGTTGTGTGTAGACAACAGTGAATGGCACCAACTCAGTTCTCCCTCTTTAATATCTATATCTATATCTATATCTATATCTATATCTATATCTGTATCTGTATCTGTATCTGTATCTGTATCTGTGTCTGTGTCTGTGTCTGTGTCTGTGTCTGTGTCTGTGTCTGTGTCTATATCTATATCTATATCTATATCTATATCTATATCTGTCTATGTTTATGTCTATGTCTATGCCTATGTCTATGTCTATATCTATATCTATATCTATATCTATATCTATATCTATATCTATATCTATATCTATATCTATATCTATCTGTCTATGTCTATGTCTCTGTATATGTCTATATCTATATCTATATCTATATCTATATCTATATATCTATCTGTCTATGTCTATGTCTCTGTCTATGTCTATATCTTTTATTGATTTCAGAAAGGTAGGAAGAGGGAGAGATAGAAACATCAATGATCCTGCCTCCTGCACACTGCACACCGGGGATCAAGCCCACAGACCAGGCATATGCCCCGACTGGGAATCAAACTGGGACTTCCTGGTTCATAGATAGACGTTCAACCACTGAGCCACGCCGGCAGGGTTCAGTTTTCCCTCTTAACCGCCTTGTATGTACGTTTGTCATTGCTCTTTAGGGCCATGGGCCTCTGATCACAGTAGCCTCAGCCAGCCCCCCAGGGCTGTGCAGCCTTCACATGTGGGCCCCTGTCTTGGCTGGGGTGTGGGTAATTCTATCTGCAGCGCCCCCTGAGCATTTCAAGTGTAAACGAGGCTGGCAGGAGCAGAAGTGCTGCTGTGCCCACCCTCGCTCATCCTCATTGGCCGTCTTTCTCCAAGGCAGATGCCCAGGCAGGGCAAGTTCTAGTCCTGCTGCAAATGGTAAGCCGCAGCCGGGTCCCCCTCTCTCCTCCTGTGCGTCGCTGGGACCCAGTTAGAGAAAATAACATTCTTTTGGTGCCATGGCCAGGAATGTTCTAAATGGATTGAGCTGCAGCCATCTATGTCTACAACGCAGAAGGCCTACCCTCTCTGTTGTATTTTGTAATCCTCATATCAACTCTGGGAGGTAGGTAAGGAGTCAGAAATACCTGGGTTTGTATGCCGGCCCACCATTCACCAGCTGGGAGACCTGCAGTACCTCAGGTGACCTCTCTGAGTTTTATTTCCGAGTCTGTAGAACGAAGATAATAATCCCCCGTCCAGAGGATTATTGTGAGATTTAAGCAGGATGGTTGAGGTAAATCCCTTATCACCGTGCCTTGGCACGTAATATGTGCTTAAAAAAAAAAGAGGGGGGAGGGTTGCTGTTATCATGGAGAGTTTTAACTTGGCCAGTTTACTTGACTTATCCATGGGCAAACACAGGGTAAGTGATGGAACTGAGCTGTGAATTCCAATGTTGGGGGACTATTTCCTTTTCTTCCTCTCCTTCTTTATTAGAAAAAAAAAATGCTTTGTCCGTGCCAGAGCGACAATAAAGAAGAAATGGGAGCATCTGGCCACTCTGGCAGAGAGCTGGGCAGCTAAACTCAAGGCCGATCATATAAAAATTGTAACATGATAGCTATACCTATTGATGCCCTCTGTAAGGTAGGTCTGCACTGGGCCCATGGCGGCGATCTCTGATCTTCTTAACGGTGTTCTCCAAGATGCAGTCATCTGTGTTCTGTCTTCACAATTCCTGCCATTTCTGTATGCCACCTAGATGGTTACCCCACTTAATTTTCTTGAACGTTGACTTTCATTGTTACTTACATTGCAGTTCACAGAGCTGTTGTTACTACTGTGAGTAGAAAGCCACATCATTTACCGTAAACAGAAGGCGACCAGGATAAGAAACACAACGAAGACAAAGCGGTGTTGTCAGGGTCCAGCCGGATCATGGTCTAGACCTGAGGCCTGTTCTCTGTTTAAAAGGGAGACCAGCAGGCCCTTGAGCCCTGATCAGTTTGGCTCAGTGGATAGAGCTCAGCCTGCAGACTCGAGGGTCCAGGTTCGATTCCGATCAAAGGCATGTACCTTGGTTGAGGCACATCCCCAGTAGGGAGTGTGCAGGAGGCAGCTGATGGATGTTCCTCTCTCATCGATGTTTCTAACTCTCTATCCCTCTCTCTTCCTCTCTGTAAAAAAATCAATGAAATAATAATAATTTAAAAAAGACAAACAGGTATTGCTTCTGGCCTTCGCTGGGACAATGAAGAGAACCGAGGGAAGAATAACTTTCTAACTTTCTCTCTGTGATTCCGTGTTCTTGAATGCCCTGTCTACAGGCCACCTAGTAAAGTCACGTGTCTCCATTTCCTGCCGAGGGAAACACTGCCACATGAAGTTTACAGGGAGTCCTTAGCCCCAGTACAGATGATGGCTGAAGCTCAGAGTCCACCTTTACCCAAGGTCAGGCATCTAGTAAGTGGGGGTTCGAGCCAAGGGCTTTCCCAGGGAAACACGAGGGAAACGCATCCAACTCCTGCAGGCTTGATGAGGGCCCACCCAGCAGCTCCAGAGGGTTTGCTTGGGTTTTCTGTCACAAGTTCATGGTCATCGAACTCACTGAGGGCTGACATTCTCCACAGCCTGAGAAACCAGGGTCCACTTCCAGGCACCTGGGGCGGAGGGTGGTCCAGGTGCCTGGAATGGGGCAGGAGGGGACCATGTGGTCACCTCAGCTGGATCCATTTGACATTGAGCTGTGGCTGTGCTGGGCCTGTTGTAGGGAGTGAAGGTGGCAGAAGGGTGTCGGGACCCGAGGCTGACCTGGGCATACTGGGGTCATTGACTGGAGTAGTGGGAAGAGGAGAAGCCTGGTTCATATCCCAATTAGTCCATTGATTACTCAGCACAGAAAATTTAGGAAAATACCTGTTTGCGCCTCAATTTTCTAATCTGAGAAGCGGGATGATACCGCCTGGTGGGCTTGTTTTGAAGATGAAAGGAGCTAAAGCTTGAACATCTAGCAACATGCTGACTGCTCTTTAAATGACAATGTTCTCTTTTCTCTCCTCCTCCCCAAATGGACGCATATATGCCACCCTAACTCCTCCTTCCCCTCCCAGCCCCACCCACCGAAAACGGATTTGGCCTTGAGGACATGGATGGTGACCAGCTTGTGCTGGGGCTGGGTGGTGGGAATGTAATCTCTCTCACATATTTGGAAGTGCCTGCATTGTTTGTAGTCACTCATGTTCTCCAACAAGCTGTGGTTCGTAGCCTGGTGAGGTTTTTCTGTTTGCTTTTTCCTTTAAGAACCCTCTGGGCTTTCTGCCCGCTGCTAATCCAACAGGGAAAACACCAGCGCATCTGATGTTCGCAGAGGCCACTGCTGTGTCCCACACGGCGTCTTCTGTCTCTCCGGCTTTGTTCTCCGACCAGCTTTCCTGTGCTTTGGAACGTCAGAGTAGGTCCACTCTAGGAATTGTTGGCGTCACCTGCCCTGTCCCTCCTCCCCGCTCCCCTTCTGTGTTCTGCCTGGCAATGCAGAAGGGACCTTGACTGAAGGCAGTCTTTGTTTCTTTGGATGCAGACCTCAAGGCTGTGCGGCCCAGACCTGGTCTTTCCCTCTCTGGTCTGGTTTCCAGCAGCCCCATGGAGCTTGACCGTCACCTCGTTCCTTCTCTATGGAGGACTAGGTTTCCACAACACTGGGGAGGAAACGTGTACTTAGCAGCAGGGACTTGTGTACATCATTTCATGTACTTCTTCAACAGTCTTGTGAGAAAGGCTTTATCATCTTTTTTTAAGGGATGGAGACAGGAAGAGGCAGGAAGTTGAGCATGTTATTAAGATTACACAGCCAACCGGTGACTGAGCTGGGGAGTGAACCCTGGCATTGGCCAAATCCCTGGCACGGGCTGCTGGGTTAGGGACCATCCCTTTCTGCTTGGATTCTGGGGTGAACCGCCCGGGGCTCTCCCCAGACCCCTAGGACTGAAACTCACTTTTCTCCAGCTGCGGGCAGTGTTGGCGGCCCACAGCTCTGAGCTGAGTCTCCTCCTCAGGGTGGCACCGCTCTGCAGGGCCACCTGCTGGGATGGCGGAGGCTTTAGCTGTGACCTCATTGTGGTTCTGTTTCTAATTCTGCCTGTTCCTACGGCCTTCACTCTCCCCCAGCTGTGATCAGAGCATTTTCTTCAATAAACTTCCTTTTTTTAAAAAAAATATATTTTATTGATTTTTTACAGAGAGGAAGGGAGAAGGTTAGAGAGTTAGAAACATTGATGAAAGAGAAACATTGATCAGCTGCCTCCTGCACACCCTCTATTGGGGATGTGCTAGTAACCAAGCTACATCCCTTTGACTGGGATCAAACCTGGGACCCTTCAGTCCGCAGATGGACGCTCTATCCACTGAGCCAAACCGGTTAGGGCTCCAATAAACTTTCTTGAACGACTCTCTGTCTCAGGATCTGCTGCTCAGGAAATCCAGCCTTGAGTGGAAGTATATTTGATGGACATGCCCATATTCTAAATATCCCAGAATTTGGTGCATAATCCTCTACCCTATACCAGGCGACAGAAAGTGGCTTAGGAGCCTCTGGCCTGGGTTAGAATCTCACACTCCACCACTTACAGTGTGTGATCTTCCAGACGGATGAGCCCTCTCAGAACCTCAGCTTTGTTATTTGTACTGTGACCATAATGATAATAGTATCTACTGCATCCACTGTGCCACCAAGATAACATGTCCTGCATTTACTAGTAGAATGGAGCCCAGCTTACAGTGACGGGCAGAAGGTGTTGAGCATCAGTAGTAGCAAATGCTGCTGCTGAAAACTCCTTTGTTTTCCCCCGAGTCCTCGGTTTCCTGGAAATCACACTCCACTGGTTTACCTGCTATTGTCACCGTTGGTCTTCTGTTTGCTTTGCTGGCTCTTCTTCCTCCTGCCGTCTTCTAATCTGGATATTCTTCAGGTCGTGTCCCTGTCCTGCTGCTTCTGCTTTCTGTCTTTTTCTGTGTTCTCTCCAATGCCACTCCCCCTCCTCCCTGCTGAAGTGGCCTGGAAGCCCTGCATGCAGCGAATAGCCCTTGAACAGGGCTGCGTGAATTCTGAAGGGAGAATGAGCAGGCCTGTCATGTGCATGAATAACCAGCGTGTTTCCCCTTTTGGCTGCTCCCAAAGTCAGTCTGTGGAGTTTGTGAAGGTATTCGTGAATTTGTTTGCAATTTTTGCCCTTGAGTAAGGGCACTGCATGTCTTGCAATAGCGCTATTGTCATAAAGCAGAGGCAGGAGGAGGTGGGGGGCGCGGGAGGGGGGATGAGTGACTACCATTTGATGTTCTGTGACAAGAGACAGGGCACAGGGATTCTGCGAAAGGTCTGGAACAATGAGGACAATGAGCCATTGTTCTTAGGGCATCAGGTCTAGACTGTTTTGATAAGTACCTGACATTTCGATTGTTTACATATGGATGACTTATAAGAATGCAAGAAACCTGTGAAAATGATATGGCAGAAATTGTGCGGAAGGCCTGTGTTTTGGATTCAATTGATCTACAGGGAAACATTTTCTGACTTCAAATATGTGGTTCTAGGAGGAAGAGAGGAGGAGAGAGGCCGGAGAGAGGAAAAGATAACTGCAGGAAAGGTGAGGAGAGAAGTGGGGGAAGGGAACTAACACCTATTAGTCGTTGCCGTGTGCTCAGCGCTTGGCACATGTTTTCTTATTTCATATTCATAAAGCCTCAGGAAGGGAGGAGTCTGTCTGCCCGTTTTACAGATGAGGAAACGGGACTCGGAACAGGTAACAACCTTCCTCAGGCCACACTCGGAATCTGATCCTGAGTTCCTATCCTGAACACCCCACCCTGCTGGGAGGGCTAACTGATGTAGGACACGTCGAAGTCCTAAGATGATCTTTAGTCAACTTCAAGTTCTACCATCACCCTTCTGACTCACAGGGACGGTGTTACCAGGGCATGACTAAAGAAGACAGTCATAAGAAGTGATCTTGATTTGCTTATAAGGCCAACTAATGCAAGTTTTATGATGAATTCACACCTCCTGTCCTTCTAATCCAACACCCTCTATTCCCCCCCTCAACCTCTGCACAATCCATCAACTCCCCTTAATTCAGAAGTCTTTTGGAGAGCTTCAGTTTTGTTAATTCTCATACTATCTGTGGCTCAATTACATGTAGCCAAATGGATCAAACCTGCTTTCAATCTACGTTCTGAGCTTAGAAATTTCCAGAAGCAGACGGTCCCAGAGTCAGGCTAGGGTCATATCCTGACCCGTGGGTTAAGTCAACGAGGACCCTAGAGGGGGAGTGGGGATGAAAGGGACAAGAGACACAGGGAATGGAGACAAGACAAAGTTCTGATCAAGTCTCGTTTATTCAGGAGGAGTTCGGGGTAGTTATAGGGAGAAGGAGGAATGAGGAAATTAGCGAAAATTCCTAGCCCTTAAGGCAAAACACCTGGCCTAGCCCTTAAGGCAAAACACCTGGCTTACGGGAAAGAGATAGGGTTTGGGGTAATAGAAACCTAGCCCGAGGTTAGTGCTAAGGTGGCTGGAGCTTACTACAAAATGGCTGTCAAGCACAACAAGTTTCCCACAGGGTCATACTGCCGGGATACTACGAACAGGCCTTGTGCCAATGAGCTCGTGAAATTCTTTCATCACATGTGTGTGAAGAATTCTTGCTTAGAGGAGGAGCCATACCAAAGGATTTCTTATCCAAGGCCCTTTCATGATGGTGGCAAAGACAGGAAAAGGAGGAGACAGTATTCCAAAGGAGAGACTTTCAGAAAGAAATAAAGATGTTTCCTTTCTTTTCCTCTGTGCTTGATTAAAAAGAAAATCTTAGCAGTTGAAATTTGGTACTTGCTTTGAAGAATACAATCCCCAGCCCTTTGGCCTCAGTCCTGGCTTCTGTCGCATAGTGTGCTCAGCTTGTCATGGTTGGGACTCTCAGTACTGCAGTTAAAAGTAACGTGCAGCTGCCCTGGCCGGGTAGCTCAGTTGTTGGAGCATCATCCCCTGCACCAAAAGTTTGCAGGTTTGATTCCCAGGCAGGGCACATACCTAGGTTGTGGGTTCGATTCCCGCTTGGGGCATGTACAGGAGGCAACCCATCAATGTTTTTCTCTCTCTCTCCCTCCTCCAATTTCTCTCTAAAAACCAATATTTTAAAAAGTATCCTAAAGCTGGTAAACAGCTGCTTCCACCTCAACAAACTTCTCAAAGTGAAATACTTTTAACGTGCAGTGTGTATGAGGGTCTACGCTTGCCATCATTGTCATATCGTAGGAATGATGCTATGTTTTCATGAATCTTAGGGTTGAGAGGTTCCTCTGAGTTGCCTAGGGTCTGAGGGTTTCACAAGGTCAAAGCTAGTCATTCCAGAGAACCTATAGGGAAAGACTGTGAGCCAACAGCATCAAGCTCTACTGCTGCCTGTGAAATATTTTCCAACTAGAGGCCCGGTGCACAAAATCTGTGCATGACTAGTGACTAGAGTCCCTTAGGCCTGGCTGGCAATAAAGGCCAATCAGGTTCCCTGCCTCCTCCTTCCCTCACTCCCTCAGTGCCCCTCTGCTGCTGGTGGTCACCTGCCATGTTTTGTGCCACCCCCTGGTGGTCAGCACACGTCATGGTGAACGATCAAACTCCTGGTCTCCCGGTTGAACTCCAGAGGGGACAATTTGCATATTAGCCTTTTATTATATAGGATTACATTTCTATGCTATTTGTAAGCAAGCCTTTCTCTGTGGTTTACTGCCTAGACATTCTAAGTAAAGGTTTGAGCTACTTGCCTCAGAAATAAAATCTGCATACCCTGTCCTCCATCTGGAAATCCACCTGCAAGCCTCAAGTTTGTGCCTGAGGTTAAGAAATGCTTTTCCCCATTTCTCACAAGTGGTCTTGTCCACCCTGCCCCCGCCTTCACTTCCCATTCACACCTCTCAGGTTCTGATTTAAAAGCACTTCATTAGAGTGCTAATTCAAAGCTAATCTAGCTGCTAATGAAGTAGCTGACAGCTCAGATCAATTAAAAAAAGGGAAAAGCATCCCTGGCCTTTTGTTTTTGGGCTCTGCAGGATGACAGTCCCTTTTGAATTGCTTTGAAACTGGCTTTGCTGAACAAATCAGCCTGTCATTGATGTTTGCCTCTTGGTCACATGGCCAGCCGGCACTGCAGCAGGAGCGAGGCCCTCAGCCATGGAAAAGCGAGGTTTCTCTTTTCTCCGTGCCCGATGCTTTGTAAATCCGACAGGTCTAAGGGGCTGCTCTGCCCACCTGTCCTGCTCCTGACCACTGACATTCTAAAATACTAGCTATGAAGGTCTACTAAGCTGAATGATTGTTTCACCAGCACATCCCCCATCCTCCTATATAAGAAAAGGCTAATATGCAAATTGACCAAACGGTGTAACGATTGGTCACTATGACATGCACTGATCACCAGGGGGACAGATGCTCAGTGCAGGAGTTGACCCCTGGTGGTTAGTGTGCTCCCACAGGGGGAGCACCACTCAACCAGAAAATGGGCTCATGGCTGGCGAGCACAGTGGAGGTGGCGGCAGTTGGACAGCCCCTGAGGGCTCCTGGACTGCGAGAGGGCCCAGGCTGGGCTGAGGAACCCCGCTGAGTGCACGAATTTCGTGCACTGGGCCTCTAGTAGTATATATGCACCTACCTGAAAAAGTAGCAATGAGAATAGAAACCAAACACATGTTTAAAATAATATTTCTTCTTTTTTTCTGTGCTAACTGGATGCTAGACTCCAGACATAGAACTCTAATAGAGTTTTGATGTCTGCTTTTGTAGAAATAACAATAGTGGGTGGATAGTGACAAAACAGGCATCACTCAGTGGAAAATAAAGTGGCTCTCTTGACGGCAGTCATCTCACTCAATGTGTGAGGGTTGTTGTAAAGCTGGGCAGGTGGGCCCAGCCGGCGTGGCTCAGTGATTGAGTATCGACTTATGAATCAGGAGGTCATGATTCTATTCCCGGTCAGAGCACATGCCCAGGTTGCAGGCTCGATCCCCAGGGGGGTGCGTGCAGGAGGCAGCCAATCAATGATCCTCCCTGATTGTTGATGTATCTATCTGGCTCTCCCTCTCCCTTTTCTCTCTGAAATCAATAAAGATATTTTAAAAACACACACACAAAAGAACCTGGGCATGTGAATAGAACAGAAGGGCCTGATGACTGGAAGCAGACCGTAAGAGGAGAGCAGAGCTGGAGGAGAGGGAGCGGTGGGATCTGTGGGCAGTGTGTGCCTGCTGAAGAAGAGCAGAGATGGACAGCGGTTTAACTCACTATTTTTAAACTACATCCTGCCCACCTATTGTGTACAGGCACTATGCTGAGCAGGAGTTATAGAGCGATGAGCAAAACCTGACCCTTTGCAAGACAGACAGTAAACAAGTGACTGTAAATAAAATGTGGCAAGTGCTGCAGAAGATAAAGCTGAGCGCTGTGGGCATGTCCTCCTCGGACACTGCAGACTTTCCTGAGCAATGGAGGGTAAGCTGAGCAGTGAAGGTCAAGTTAGCGGTGGCTGGGCAGAGGGGCCAGGATGGAGTTCCATTGCAGGCATGGGGTAGGGATGTGGGAGGGAGAGGGCACGTTTGTCGTCAGCGCTGAGACAGGAGCCCAGAGAAGGGAAGGGTTTCATGAGTTGAGGCTGGAGCAGCGCCCTTCCTTTTAGGTCACAGGAAGAGTGTGAGATAGGAAGAGACTGTGAGGAAGGCATTAAGAGTTTTTTTTAATTTTTATTTTTAAAATATATTTTATTGATTCTTTACAGAGAGGAAGGCAGAGGGATAGAGAGTTAGAAACATCGATGAGAGAGAAACATCGATCAGTTGCCTCCTGCACGCCCCCTACTGGGGATGTGCCTGCAACCAAGGTACATGCCCTTGACTGGAATCGAACCCGGGACCTTTCAGTCCGCAGGCCAATGCTCTATCCACTGAGCCAAACCGGTTTCGGCCATTGAGCGGTTTTAAGGAGAGGATCCTTAGGACCAGATTTTGCTCTTAAAATATCCCAGCAGCGGTGTGGGGAATGGATTAGCAGGGGTTCAGATGGGATGTGGGGGTGGGGTCATCAGGAGGTTTCTCTCCGTGGTCCAAGTGACGATCCTTGGTGGCCGGAAGTAGGGTGCTGACAGTGAGGATGGGGAGAAGCGGGGAGATCTGAGAGTCCGTTAGAAGACAGATGAGCAGGAATTGGGGGTGAGGAAGAGGGAGCAGCCAAGAATGATTCCTAAAAGTATGGCTGGAGCTAAAGGTATCCAGTGGGATTGGGGTTGGGGGAGGGTAGAAGTGGGGTGGGAGGGGCAGCTGTAACTCAAGTCTGGCCCACATTTAGTTGGAGGCATCAAGGAGGACAGTGGCGTTGGTGGGCGTGGAGTTGGATGGGCTGGACATGTGGAGCCCTCTGCTAAAAGAGGACCATGAATCCCTGTGCTCCACCCAAGCCCCTTGCAAGGATGGGAGCTACCCCTCCAAGAGGATCCTCAAATCCAGAGCCGAGCCCCAAGGAATTCAACGTGGAAGGTCTCTTAGCCGAGGAGTGCTCGGGATTTGGTCAAGGCAACCGCGAAGGAGCTGCCAGAGACCAGAGCAGACACGGGGAGGACCCCTGTTGAGACTGTCTTCCTGTTCGGGCTTTCTGGGAGGAGATCGCTGGGAATGATCACCATGCCCAACCCCAGAGCATTGCTGTCCAAAGACTTTCAAGCAGCAGAACCCACCCAAGCAAAATCTCAAAGAGAGGACACCTGGCATGGAGAGACCCTTTCACCCCAAGCCTTCGCCTTGTCACCCCACCTCCCACCTCCGAACCCCAAGGCTGTGAGGAAGGGAGTTAGAGCAGCCCTGCCTGAGAGAATACCCACGTGGCACACTGAGCTTAGAGCTGCTCCTCCTAGAACAGTCACTCTGCGTCCTCGCCCAGGCTGCGTGCCACACTGCCCTGAGGGCCCCCCCCCCGCCCCAAGACCTGGCAGCGGCACAGGGGAGCTCACAGAAACCCCACGTCTGCATCGCTCCAGGGCGGGACTGGCAGTGTTACCAGACCCCACCTCTCTCCCCCTAACAGATGTCTCCTAACCCTTCCCAACCCAGCTCAGACACCGGGTTCTGCCAGAGCCTCCCCCAGGCCCCAGGTCAGAGCAGATGGCGCCTCCCAGGGCTCCTTTTCACCTCACGACTCCTAGGAGGGGTTAGTCACGCACCCTCGCCTCTGCCAGACTCGGAGTTTCTCCAGGACAGGGAAGAACTTGGTGTCTTCAGGCCAGGAAGGCTGGCACAGTATGGGTGCAGGGCGAATGTTGACTCATGTTAGATGCAGTTACACCAAACCACCCTCAGAGGGGCCCTCAGGTCATCTGTAGTCCTTTTTTTCTTTCTTTCTTTTTTTTTTTTTTGGTAGGGCAATTTCTTTCTTTTTTTCAATATATTTTATTGATTTTTACAGAGAGGAAGGAAGAGCGATAGAGAGTGAGAAACATCGATGAGAGAGAAACATCCATCAGCTGCCTCCTGCCCACCCCCTACTAGGGATGTGCCTGCAACCAAGGTAGATGATCTTGACGGGAATCGAACTTGGGACCCTTCAGTCCGCGGGCCGACGCTCTATCCACTGAGCCACACCAGTCAAGGCTGCCGTCCTCCCTTCTTAGGTCTGAAGGTGAGAATGAGCTGCAGTCCATGGCTACTTGGCAGACCTGGTTCTGGAAGCAGAAATGGGATTTCCCCTCGCAGTTTCTTAGGATGCTTTCTTCAGGGTGGAGAGTCCACAGTCCTGAGTCAACACATGAATGTGGAGAGAGATACTCCCAGTCTCCAGCTGTAGGTGGCTGGAGCTGGCTGAGATGGCGCTGTCTCGGTGTCCCCCACCAGGCCCGCGGCAGAAAGCGCCTTTCTTTGGAGCCATTTTCCATACGCAGAAGGGAGACGGTCTCTCCTACGTGTCCTCGCCACCTGTCACAAGTCTGGCTCCTTCCCAGAGTCCCCGCCACTTTTAATTTTTACCTTCAAAAGCGAGCCACTGCTCACATTTTCCAGTGGAAGTGCTCTGTGTTTTTAATCTCCTCCGGCAGGGTTTGGCCCAAGAATGGCTCCCATGGAGAGGCTCCGGGCTTCCTTGTGCGCATAAGGGTGAGGTCACTCCTTGGGGACACAAGTCAAATGGACCTGTCTTCCCTGCAGTCAGAGTGCTTTTTGGGGAGACCAGTTGGAGAGGGGTTCTCAAGAGGCATCCTGGAGTAGAAGCGCTGCACACACCTCTTTTCCACCACAAGTGGTTCCTTCTCGATTGTGCATGACCCCCAATTGAGAAAGAACCGGCTGAAGGCCTGAGAACCTGGCTGCTCACCGCGTTCAAACCCCAGCTCCTCAAGCTGTGAGCCTCAGTTTCCTCCTCTGTAGAATGGGACTAAGAGCCCCTCCCTGTTTGCAGTGGGGAGGGATTGGCAAAAATGTATAACCCCCCCTGGCAGAGTGCGTGGTGCGAGGAATCTCTAATAAACGTAGGTTGTTAACAAGCCAGCTTTTAAAGACAAAGTTATTAATTTTTCTTGCGTTAGTCCTGCTTGCCCATCCAGAGCTGTTGGTGTGTCTGTGCAATGAGCAGTTTGCTGCTCTCAGCGTTGCTGCTGCTGACATCATGTAGTGATGCTCATTGATGGGATGGATGCCTCTTTGAAAGATAGATCCTTGACGGATAAGTAGCTATTTGTAGCTGGGAAAAAAAGAAGAAGAAAGAAAGAAACCCAGATTGTGTTATGTATTTTGCCTGTTTTATGTTGGAAAAATATGGATTAATCTGTCAAAATAAAAAGCGTTTAACCAGTGGGGACACTTGGACTAACTGAGTCTGGATTCTGGAGCTACTCGGGGGTATCCTTGGCAACTGTTTAGGCCAGAGCCAGCTTCCCAGAGCTCTGCTTTCAGGGGGAGGACACCCCGAGGTTATGCTTTCAAAGCTCTCCTGTCTGTCAGCTCCTGTCTGCAGGCAATGTGTGCTTTTTGGAGAGCCTGGTGAATTACAAGGATGAGTGGGCGGCCAGGTTCTTTCCCTTGAATGGCAATATTATACTTTTAAACTAATGTCTGCTTTTGATTTAATAGCTCTCTGGTTAAGAGGGGCTATACAATAGGATCTTAACCCCAGATTAAGAGTAACCTGAACAATTGCTCTCTTTGCATCTTTTTTCCAAAACAATCATTTTTCTATTCAAGGGCCCTCCCTGAAGGAGTTCTGCTACTTGAGTAGGCCATTGGTTCCACCAACAACAGTGACTGGATTCTGGACTCTTTTTTTTTTTTTCAATATGGAGTATTTTCTGGGAATAGTTTTAGTATAAACTAGTTGCACATAAGAGTATACCCTAAGGAAATAATTAGGTGTGTGCGCACACACACACACCCACCCACTCACTCATACACACACACACACACACACACACACACACACCAACACAAATAAAAGCTTAAGAAATTCATGTCAGCATTATTCACAATGGGAAAACATTGGAAAGACCTGAAATATCCAGCAATGAAGATATGGTTAAGGAGATTAGAAAATACCATAAGAGGAAGTTTTATATGGTTATTAAAAATTGCATTTATGGATAATTTTTAATTTTTAATTTTGTTTTTAGAGAGAGAAGAAGGGAAAGGGAGAGAGGGGAGAGAGAGAGAGAGAGAGAGAGAGAGAGAGAGAGAGAGAGAAACATTTATCAGTTGTCTCCTATACCCACCTCAGGGACCAAGCTTACCACCTGAGCATAACCTCGTGCCCTGACCTGTAATCGAACCAGTGACCTTTCGGTGCATGGAACAATGCTCAACCAACTGAGCCTCACTTACCAGGGCTGTAAAATTTTTAATGGAAAACATGGAAACATGCTTATAACCTCATGTGAAAGTAAGACACAAAATTGTATGTGTTTGAACCTGATCTTGACTTAAATTCAAAAAAACACATAGACGAAGACTGAAAGGAAGGGTGCCAAGCTGATAATTGTACCAAGGTTGTTACTCGACAGTCCGACTGTGATTTTTATTTTATTCCTTATATTTTCCCGTACTTTCTAATTTTTCACAGAACCTCAGTGTAAGTAAAACTGTTACCTAACAAAAGTGAAGACAAAATCTCATAGATGCGTGGAGGTGAGAGTGGTGGAATGTTTAAGTGGCAGCTGCTGGAGATTAATATTAGCACTTATATAACATCTCCTGGGAGGCTTTTAAGGTGCTTTAGAGCAACGGAGCTCATTTCTATGCTGTCCCTGTGTGGTAGGCAGCAGGAATTATAATGCATATGTGTGTGTTGGGGGGGGGCGGAGATACAGAGTGAACACTGCATTTTGTTTCCACACAAATACACATAGCCCCCAATAGTCACCATCTCTGACATTCTCATCAGTGCTTCGCTGAGGAGGAACGTTTTTCATAGCACCCCAAGACTTAACAGGGATTACAGAAAGAGGCCAATGCTAGCTATTGACGCTGCTTTGGGAGTTCAGTAGGTACCTGGGTTTGAATGGAGGTTCTGTCTCTGGCTAGTTGACCCTCAGCTTCTTCAAATGTAAACAGAAGTGATAAGACTAACATAACATTGGCTGCTAGTCAGGGTAGGGCACGCCACGCTGCAGTAACACGTAAATCTGGAACCATCAGAAGCTTAGTCCAGCAAAGGATGGATGCTTCGCTCATGCACAATCTGATGCGCATCACCCGGGCCCTCCTGCACCTGGTGACTCTCGGATGCAGGTTCCTTCCTTTCAGAGTTTCTGTCATCTCCACATGTGGCTGCTAGGGCCACTGAGTTGAGGAAGAGAGGCTAAAAAGCCATGCACGGATTCCTAAATGTTGTGTTCAGAAATGACATGTGTCTCTTCCGCTCACATCACACTGGGGTGATTCCTGGTGCACATAACCCTAACCCTCACCCTCACCCTAACCCTAACCCTAACCCTAACCCTAACCCTAACTCTAATCCTAACCCTAACCCTAACCCTCACCCTCACCCTAACTCTAACCCTAACCCTAACCCTAACTCTAACCCTAACCCTAACCCTGTGGTGGCTGGTGCCACCCCTCCTTGCCGGGTGGGAGATGGAAGGATGGGAGGCAGAACCCAAACTAGGCACATACATTTGCTTCACCACGCCAGGGAGTGGATGTTTAGGAGAACATGTGAGCTACTGAGTGAGCACTGGCTGTCTCTGCCTCGTTCCTCACATTCATTCTTTCCTGTGTGGTAGGCATTTTAGATGCTGACCCACTTACCCCTAAACCTTACGAAGTAGCTGCTGATATCTCCATTCCACAGATGCCAACTGAGCCACAGAGAGGCTGGGCAAAACTTGCCGAAGTCTCACATCTCATTAGTGATGGAGCCAGGAATTAAAACCCAATAGTCTGACTCCAGAGCCTGAGTTCTTAACCTTGGCTGTCTCCCCAGTATGTAGTATCTCTCCTGGAGGGATTTCTGTAAAATTACAGGCAATGTCCGTAAGAGCCCTGGTCCGCAGTGTCTGAGGGGTAGCCGTCCCCCACAAATGGCAGCTACTTCTATTCCTGTTGTTGTTGGCTCCCTGAAATCCCTTCTGAGTCAATGAAGGGGATAAAGAGATGATTGCGCGATAGACCTTTATTAAAAGCGATCTGTTTTGTCATGGCATCTGGGGTTGCATGAAATGCCTTCCTAGAACCTTGCAGAGAATGATCAAGTAATTGCCAGCCTATGGAAGCATTTCAGCAAGTCATGCCCAATCTTAGCCTGTAATGGCATGAAAGCGAAGTCTACGTTTTAATTACCAGCCTGCCATGTCTCATTACCGGTGTCTGCGGGGCTGATCTGAGCAAAGTTTGAGGACAGCACCGTCGTTGATTTTGTATTTGTTGTAATTAAACCTTCGCAGTGATCTCGGCCTGTTCTGTAGGTAGTTAAAGCAGAAGGGCCGTGCTGTACAGTGTAGCCAGAAATAAGTTGGGGGTTAAAGTGACTCCCCAGGGTCTTTCCTGTTGTGAGTTCATTGAAAGGGCTCCTGCCCTTTCTCAGGAAACCTGGGCGGCAGCCAGAGACAGCCCCATGCACAGGTGAATGAGGACCGCCCCGAGAAAATGAACTGCTTTGGATTCTCTCGATTTGCATAGGGCAGTGAAGGATATCACTGAGTTTGCAGGAGGACCGGTGATTCCTGGGGCACTAAGCCTAGGTGCCTGTAGTGGCTGGTGCCAATCCTCCTGGCCGGGTGAGAGATGGAAGGATGGAAGGCAGAATCTTGGACTTGACAAGTATTTCGAACTCTTCCCATCACTGGGAGTGGAAACATGGCTCCATTTTATTTTATTTTTTTTTTCACCTTCTTTCAGAAGGCCCATTTCCACTATAGATTGCAGCCCATTGTCTCTGGTCTCCGACAAAAAACAATGGCCCCGTCCAATCTCTCATTCTTTCAACCTCAAGTGTGAGGCGCTGTGCTTACACTTGGCCCCAGACAGAAAGATAAGGAAGGAGACACTGGCCAGCTCCACCTCACACCAGCAGGTAAATAATAAACTAAGGAAGATAGACTTCCAAGAGCGCTAAACAGAGACGCCCCAGGGGTGGCAAAAGAAGAGCAAACACATTGGAGGATGGACTAAGGATGTTGAGTCAGTATGTGGTACCTCCTGGTCCTTTCATACCAATCAGAGTCCACAGGTATTACTGTTCCTAGGAACTAAATAGGTGGGGTTAGTAATGTAATTCCCTAGGATCCCTTTAGCTTTAACTAAATATCGTTCTATAGCAGCGGTTCTCAACCTGTGGGTCGAGACCCCTTTGGGGGTCGAATGACCCTTTCACAGGGGTCGCCTAAGACCATCGGAAAATTCAGATATTTACATAACGATGCATAACAGTAGCAAAATTTCATGGTTGGGGGTCACCACCACATGAGGAACTGTATGCAAGGGTCTCGGCCTTAGGAAGGTTGAGAACCACTGTTCTATAGGATCTCTGGATTAGGGATTGACACTTTTGTCATTGGATATTGGATAAAATTTTGGCAAGTCTTTAAAAAGAAGTGTTGTTCACTGGAGACCATGGTGCTAAGCGAAATAAGCCAGTCGGAGAAAGATAAATATCACATGATCTCAATCATATGCGGGATATAATGATCAACATAATTTGATGAACGAGAATAGATCCAGAGAGAAATGGCAGGGGAGGGGGGCACTTAGAGAGCAAACAAAGGACTTGTATGCATGCATGTTAGCATGACCAATGGACACAGACACTGGGGCCATAGGGGCTTGCCCCAGGTGAGAATGGCTGGGAGCGGGATGGGGGGTGTCAATCAGGGAAAAAAAGGAGACATATGTAACACTTTAGACAATGAAAAAAATATGTTTTTCAAAATAGCATGTATTCTATGATTATAACTAAACAAAAAACGCCTATATAGGTGGCCAGCACCCAAGCGGGAATAGGCATGATGAAGGTAGTTATTTGGCAGTGGTGACATTATGGATTCATTTTCTATAAACTTTTTTCAGTATTATACCAGCTTCCTTTTAAAGAGAGAAGAACAAATAAGTATTCTGTTACATCCAAAACATTACGTTAAAAAAAATCAGTGGAAAAAACATCAATGGTGAGGTTCAGAAAGGGAATCTTTAAAAATAACTCAGGAACAGTCACACTTGATGGAAATTCTGACCTTTGGGCAGAGAACTTGAAAAGGGTTTTAAAACGGAAACACATGTTAGGGGAATACAGGAAGCTTTTCAGGAGTCCGCAGATCCTGGTCGTCGGGAATTTGCTATTGTTATTTTTCAAACATCAGAGCAAAAGGAACACTTTAAATTTAAGGAAGAAAACTCCTCCCCTTCCCCCTCACCCCCATCACACAAATGCCACAAACCAAATCATCTTTCATGTGTTCCTTATACTCTAACATTTGCTCACAGGTTTTAACTTCGCTTTAGAGACATGCATGTCATTTCTCCTCTGCAAAAGAATCTAAGTATTTTTACCCAATACTGTATTGTTTTAAAGACTCCAAAAAGAGCTTCCTGACTACATTTTAAAACATGATGATTCTGGAACATTGGTTGACTTGAACTACGTATTTGATCTTCTCTTACAAGAAAACAACATGGAGATTACAGCTGAAAGAAATGTCAGCCTTTTCATCTTGGACTTGAACAGACGCGTGGGAAGGTGCAGGTCACGGGAGACAGGGCCGCTGCAGCTGCGGGCATTTGCCCTGGGGTTCTCTCTGATGCTGCAGAGCCTTTGATCTGCGAGGCTGACATTCTAGAAAACAGAACCGAACATGGAAGTCCAGCACAGAGTCCGGGCCACGATTCTCTGACAGCAACGATGTCGTGTCCTGGTGAAAAGAGGATGCACACATGTGGGGCGATGCTGAGGGGGTTCAAGTCCAGGCCCTGCGTCCAGGAAACTATTGGGTTTGTCCAATCTTCACCAGAGCTTTGCCCTTTTAAATCCCAATGCCTTTTTGAAGGGTAAGCTCCTGACCGTTTCCTGTTCTGCCCGGATTCGACCTGCAGGTCTGGATTGCACCATCTCAGCCTCCCGCTGGAAGGGCAGCAGCCAGCCTGGCCCGGGCTGTGCTGGGCCAAGTGGCAGGAAGCAGGGAACAAACAGCCAGAGGATGCCGCAGGCCCTGGCCTGCAGTCGGAGACACAGTGCCATCTAGCGGAGAAGAGAGAAAAGCCTCCTGTCCCAAAAGATTTTAATTAGCGGAGAGCCATTGAAAGAGACCCAAGAATCAACTGTCCTCTTCCATACCAAAGGAGCTTGGGAATCAGGGAGGGACATTGGTTTCCTGACGGCCACACCGCCTTGACACGACCGGACCTCGTCACCCGAGCCTCAGCTCCGTGTTCTTTGCACTTGACCGCCGCAGAGAAAGCCTCCGTGATGGTGGTGCAAGGCCGAGCACATTCGGTTGTCCATCTCCTCCCCCGCCCTCCGGCAAACGTGCTGGCCACGTCCATCACACTGGGTGACAAGCAGGAGATGCCCTGGGTCCCCTGTGCCCCGAGGGGAGAGAAGAGAGCTTGCCAGCCCCGGCCTCCCCCCTCCTCATTTAGAGCTCAGGAAAATGTTGCACCTTCCCGGTCCCTGGGTACATCCTGGTCCTTCCAGGTCCCCAGGCTCCCCAGATGCCAGGAGAGGTAAGGGTGGGGTGCGGGAGCAGCACCCTTGTTTTCTGTCCTCTCCAGCCTGCTGTGACCTTGATTAAAGGGCTCCGCAGCCAGGCTGCAGCTGCGAGGCATTTCCACTGAGCAGACTGTAACCCAGGCGGTGGGGGGAAGCACGCTGCGTTATTCAGGGTCGGGGTGAGGGCCGGAGGGAAAGGCGGGGAGCCAGTGCCTCCCTTCAGCCCCCCTGAAATGAAATCCTAACTGTTGACACGCAGCCTGTGCCTGGGCTTTGGGATAAAGCTTGGTCTCGTTTCTCGGGACCTCTTACAGCAGCGCAATGATTTATGGGCTCGTTCCTCCCTTCCGAGCTGGGCCTCCCCTCGGCCCCTCGACCATCGTTCCTGCAGGAAGGGCCGGCCGGCCGGCCTTACACGAAGGTCGCTGGCAGAGTCAAAGCCGTGGGTGTGACTGTGAGGAATGTGCGGTGCACGTTAAACTCTCCTCTCGTGGGATTTCTGTGATGCTGAGGAGAGGCAGGGGCACCGTTAGCACCATCTGTCTTGCTGCCCGGGGACTCTGACTCAGGGCCGCGGCGGGCTGGAATGTCCTGAACTGGCTAAGGCGTGACGAAACCCTCAGTGCCCAGGGCACTGGCTGAGTCAGAGCAGCGTCACGTGGCTGCTTTTCCCCAGGCACCGGCGTCTACGCTCCCTGGTGGCAGAACAGCCTGCCCAGCCAAGCACCGAAGGCCTGTGCCTGGCACCCCAAATCGGAGAGCCCACCCCAGGCCCGGCCCTGCTTCCTTCTGCTCCCACAGCCCCTCCACGGCCCCTCCACAACCCCTCCTCGGCCCTGGCTTGCTCTCCACCATTCTTTCTCCTCCAAAGCGTGTGGTTAAAACGGGGCTTTGTCCGCGTGTCCAGGGGTCCGTTGAGCTGTAGAGGCACAGAAGGCCCTGCCTTTCAGCCCCACCTGTCCCCGGAGAGGGGACCAGAAGCAGCATCTTCCCAACATAGACCAGATCCTCCCACGGGAGCTGTTATAATTGGGTTGCGTTTCTAACTGGAGACCTGGCACCAAGTGAATCACAGTGACATCCAGCAACACTTCATCAAAGCCGGCGTGTCCCCAGACCGCTCCAGTCATCCGCCCGAGGCACATCTCTGACGGGCCTTCGCTCGATGCTGGCAGGACCTCCGCCCATCACTCAGTGTTCCCGGCCGCGCTGTCCCTCCCGGCACACCTGCTGGAGCCCTGGCCTCCTCTCCTGGCCTGGATCTGGCTGGCGCTTCTGCTTTTCTCACTGGATTCCTGTAACTCAAAGACCGTCACACATTTCCAGCTGTCCCCTCTTGGACATGTGAAAATGGTCCCCACACGGACGTTGTCCACGCTGTGGCACGCAGCTCCCCAGATCACCAAAACAGCACCCCCATTGTGGAAACAGGACTGCGGTTAGCATGCAGAGAAAACCCCTACAAAATGCACTTACAGGTCTGAGCCCCGAAACAGCCTGTACAGAACCCAATGCATTCTGCCTGAAGGGGAAAGGGCCGCTGCATAGGGCATGCACTTATTCCAAAGGCATTGGTCGATTTCTATGTGCCAGGCGCTCAGGATGGAGCGGAATCCAACAGATAAACACCCACCTGGACGGAGGGCACACAGCCATGTGTCTCCTGAGTAGAGAGACGGTTGTCTCGGGAGGCAGGGAGTCTGAGGAGCTGTTCTAGATGCTTCCACTCACCAGCTAAGTCACTTCTCCCTCTCTGATGCAGTCTCCTCACTGCGACCATCTAAAGGTGCTTTGATTGGGGACTCTCCTTATACTCTGGCATCCTTGGCTTCACGGCCAAGAGCATAGAGCTCCCCGCCTCTCCTCAAGGGGGGCATTCACACCGTAGCCCTCTCTGCCCTCACAGTTCTTTCCTGCTTTGATTATTCTTTGGTCTGAACAGAGAAAGAAGAGAGAGGGATATCAGGCTAACCTGCCTGCCCCCCTCCCCCGCCTCTATCCCCCTGTCCCCTCCTCTCTTCATGCCCACGTGGTCACTAACTCCCTTCCTCAAAGATGTTTGTTGTGAGTGGCACACTCTTTGGGGGTCACGGTGATGTCTTTGAGGGCATCTGAGCCCCTGGGCATGCTCAAGAAAGCCAGCAGACAGGTCACAGGGAGGGGTTCAGTACAGTTGGTGCAACAGAGCCCCTGGAAACCAATTAACAGGCCGAGCAGCAGAGAGAGGACGGCGGCCAAAGGACAGGCACCCCGCGGTAAACAATTACCAGTGTGGGCAGGCGCAGCGATGTAGGTCAGCTCTCAGCCAGGAAACGGCGCTACAAGTGCGAGTGCCCGTCCCTTCTGGCAGCCTAGCCGCCTCGAGCTGAGGCTTCGCTTTCTGTCTTTGGGTGGATGGCCACCTGGTGGCTGAGGACCGAGGTCTCTGTGGCAGCTGGCCCCTGCTCTCCCCTCCCCTGCAGAAGCAAGCGGCTCGGGGCCTTCTCACCTTGACCTTCTGGTTGATGGTCAGAGAGGGAGAGAGAGAAACTGCTTTATAAACTGGGGCCAGGCAGAGAGCATTTGGAGGACACGGGGTGTTTCCTGGCACAGGTGTGGTAGGTTCTTTTGTGTGTTTTTGTGTTTGTTTGTATATACATATACATATACACATACACATATACACATACACATATACACATATACATATACATATACATATATATATATACTCACTCTATGGTGCCTGTGAAGATTCACCTCCTCTAGATGAGTGTCTAGGGCACCCTGAAATGAGTCTCATCATCTGAGCTTTCAGGATGCTTCTGGCAGGAACTTGGTTGAGCAGAAATGGAGACTTGGGGGTTCTGTGGGGAACCCCCACGTTCAGATCCAGTTGGGTATGAAATGGATCCCCACAAGCCCTCGGTGCCCAGACCCAGGGGACAGGCGTGGAAGAGCCACTGTGATGTTAAGCCTCCTCACCCATCATGGTCACGGGCGTTGTCAGTGTACAGTGTATCTGCCTTTATTCTCTTCGTGGTTCCTCAGAACGGCTTTGGAAAGCAATCAGGCCAGGTGTGAACATCGCTGCTTTGTAGAGAAGGAAACAGGCTCAAAGAAGCTCCGGGTGTGGAGGGCAGTCCTCCTGGCGTGGCTCAACCTATGAACCAGGAGGTCACAGTTCAATTCCCAGTCAGGGCACATGCCTGGGTTGTGGGCTCCATCCCCAGTGTGGGACATGCATGAGGCAGCTGATCCATGATTCTCTCTCATGGTTGATGGTTTTTTCTCTCTCTCCCTCTCCCTACCTCTGAAATAAATTAAAAAATATCCTAGATGATGAAAGGCCTGTGGTCGTGATGCCCTCACAGTGTCATGACCAAACAACGGGTCAGAGCCACGTGGTGGAGACAGGGCTACAGCTCCACGCTGTGAGGCTTGGGATCCCGCTGGTGTGGTGGGTCTGGGTCTTGTGTGATTTTGTGCACTGGGCCTCTAATATATATACCCTGTTTCCCCAAAAATAAGACAGTGTCTTATATTAATTTTTGCTCCCAAAGATGCGCTAGGTCTTATTTTCAGGGGATGTCTTATTTTTGCGGGAAGAAGAATACAGTACACATTTATTGTTGAACAAAAAAAAAAAAAAAGGAAATGTATTACCTGTATATGGTACGGTAGTCGTTGTCATCACAAACCAGCTCACTGATTGGCCGCAGCGCAGCCAGAGCTGTTCAGGCAGGGCGAGGTCTCTTTAAATCAGGAGTCAGATGCCTTATAGTAGCTTCGGGGGCCTTATATTCCTGGGAGACCTTATGTTCGGGGGAGGCCTTATTATTAGGGAGGTCTTCTTTTAAGGGGATGCCTTACTTTCGGGGAAACAAGGTATATAAAAGACTGAAGATGGTCTCCTAGTGCTAAGGCCAGAGGCCTCGCTGTACTCCCACCCACCATGTTGAGTTGGGGTGTCCTCTAAAGCCTTGGGCAGATGGGGCATTGGTGCTCATGAAAGCAGGTTTCCTATATGTCTTGGCAACCTTATCCCAGGAACTACTTTACGTTTACTGGTGTCTCACGGAGGTGGCCCTGACTTCTGGTGTGGTGGCAGAGCTTAGCCCCTAGGGACCACTTCTCCTCAGAGGCCAGCCCCCGAACCCCGACAGGCATTGTTCTAGGCAGTTCCCGAGTCCACTTCATCAGGACCCGAGAGGAAGCTGCCTCTCTCACCATCCTTGGCTTCCCAGGGCAGCAGCCGTGTTTGCCCAGGGCTTGGGGCTCCGCCCTCTGGTCCCCATCCTGGTGCAGCTTGGTTCTGAGGCCTTTTTCTCCCTGACACACTTGGCCTCTGAATCACCTGCACGTGTTGACCAAACCCAAGGTCCTCTCCTTCGCAGGTACTGCATGGGGAGCTTTGCTAGACTTTCTGCTGGTCTCTTCTTAGAACAACAAAGAACTGTCATCCTCAACTTAGCAGCATCCGCCTCCTCCCATGACAGACACCTGCTGACAGCTAGTCATGTAGCATTTCTTAAAGTGACACCTGAGAAAGTTTGCAAAAGCAGTTGTTTAAGGTTCCTTAAAAGTTGCCAGCTGGGTTGTCTTCCTAAATTAAGACCAGCAGAATCCTACTTGGAGTCCTCGCCAACCAGGGGGACTTAATGTAGTGTATGCTGCACACACTCCGCCCCCCAATATTGTCTCATGCAGTCGATGCTCGGCATGACACGGCTTCTCAGACACTCTTCAGAGCCCCATGATAGAGGGGAAATGTCAGGGATGATGAAATGCATTGGATTTCAGGGTTCAGGTGATTCTGTACTGTGTCTGCTTTCTCTTCAAGGACTCTTCTATCATTACAGCTTTTACAAATACATTTTTATTGACTTTTAGAGAGAGAGGGAGGGAGAAGGAGAGAAACATCGAAGGAAAAGTGAAACATGGATTGGCTGCCTCGTGCACACCCCCTATTAAGTACTTGCTTTGTTTTGTTTTGAAAGTAGGATCTGTCACAGTTTCATTACAGGGAAGTGGGCACCTCTCATGGGCAGGGCCCAGTGCCAGGCACCCAGGGGACCACACAGATGAATGTGCCGTGAGCTGCTGTTGAAGAGCCACTCGGCGCATCTGTGCGTTGGTCCCCTCCTACCCAGTCCTTTGAGCTTCAGCTCTTGCATTACTTTCCAGAAACTTCTTCAATCCTTGACTTCATAATATCCTTTATTATTTCACTCATTCCAAAAACACTTACTGAGCGCCTACTATGCACCAGCCACTGTTTGGAGAGCTGGGCTAATCCCCGGCACTGTAGTTTCCTGTGCCAGTCTGCCTCCCTGCATGGGATGGGGCGCTCCTGTGGGCAGCGAGCACATTCCCAAGGCCTGCACTAAGCAGCTGCTCAATAAATGTCTGCGGAATAAATGAAGGGAGAGAAATGACAACGTTATAAGATGGGTAGTTACTCAAAAATCATTTTATATGTATATATATATGTATATATACATATACACACATACACACATATATACATATACACATATATACACATACACATATATACACACATATATATATGTATATATATTTGCAGGTGTCAAAACATCCTTCGCAGACAGGATTTCTTCATCTGACTCATCACTACACTCCCCGTTGAAGCGGTCATTTCCATTTTGCAGGCAGGAAGCCTGAGGCTTGGGCAAAGCATGACCCACCAGGTATAAAACACGGGACGTTGGGTGCCAAATCCCATGTTCTCTGCCTTCTACACAGGAGTGTTTCTTCTGTGGGAACTGGGGGGAAGATGAGTTGGGGGAACCTGGGGAAGGAAGGGGTCACCCGAGAGAGGGGGCCTGAGGCTGGAACTGACAGCAGGGCTGGGGTTGGCCAGGAGGAAGTCCCAGCAGAGATCCGAGAACCCAGGGCGGCCGCTGATCTTCCCTGTTGAGACCGAGATGAAGAGACTCGCAGACCATGGGTGTTGGAAGGGACCCCGACATGACCTCGCCCAGCCCAGCAGTTCTAGCCTGGCTGACCCTTAGTGTTTCGGGTGTCGGGGGAGACCCAAAGCAGCAGTTCCGAGGTTCCAACCCCAGACCCTGGGGCAGACCTTTTTTAAAAAGCTCCAGGGAATTGTGGATGCTGAGCTCCCCTTCAGAAAAAATCATTCCGTTTTTGCCTATTGGACACAGTCTTCAGAGCTCAAAGCCATTTGGGAGGCATTCCTGGCTGTGCTGAGTCAAAGATTCGCCAGTGATAGGCTGCTTTTCCCTGGTGCTTGCAGCCTTGTCCAGGTCTGCCATCCGCACACCCCGCCCCCATCCCCCCTTTGCACACTGGTCTTCCCGCCCTGTCCCAAACTGAAGAGACAGACAGCCTTTGGGGGTGACTGCTCTAGTGTGCGGTGATTTATTCTCTCTGGAGCACACGGCCCCACCGTGGACTTCCTGGAGGTGGGACTGAGGAATCTAGACTGGTTGGTACAGAGGCCCAGCCTCGTGGGGGACGATTGGAGCATGGAGCCCAGCCTGAAGACACAGGCTCAAGGCCAAGAGCATTTCCGCAAGCCCAGCGTTCAGTGTCTCCTCAGTGGCCCCTTTCTAGAAAGTAGATGTCCTTGGTGGCAAATGCTCTCTGCAGAGTGGCCTGATTTCCTCTGCTCCCCGGCTGGCCTTGGCCTCCGTCTGCCTCTCGTCGCTCCTCCGCCCTCTTCTTACCCCTCCCCCAGTGAAAAGGCATGAGAAGACACGGACGTGGTGGCCCAGGTGTCCAGACTAACGGTGTGTGGCTTTGACCAGACTCTCTGAAGTGGAGCCTTCAGACCACCTCCCAAGACCACTTGCGGTAGATCAGTAGGAGTATTTTCTGCCACTGTTGTGCTTAGTTGGTCAAATGAGGTAAAAGGCAAACAGAATACTTACCACATATGGTGTTTTTTTATTTACATGTCTCTTCCCACTAGATCGGAAATTGCTTGAAAGCAAGGACCTATCTGATTCATCTTTACGCCCCATTTCTGGTGCCTGTCCTTGTTCAGTTTGCTGGCTCAATAAAATGATATACATTTAAGTAAGACTTGATTCATAAAAACCCCACATGCATGCAGTTCAGTTCATGACTATACGTATTTTTAAAAGGTATTGCTTGTATCAATCATGATGCATACATCAACATATATGAATATGAAGACAAAGATGTTTATCTCTCAAGCACCCATTAGTCCCCACTTTTCCTTGGCTTTAAGTGGAATCGAGTGTCCCAGATATGACAGTAAATTTACTGCATTTTGAGCTTTTAAAAATATATATATATTTTATTGAATTTTACAGAGAGGAAGGGAGAGGGATAGAGAGTTAGAAACATCGATGAGAGAGAGACATCGATCAGCTGCCTCCTGCACGCCTCCTACTGGGGATGTGCCAGCAACCAAGATACATGCCCTTGACCGGAATCAAACCTGGGACACTTCAGTCTGCAGGCCGATGCTCTATCCACTGAGCCAAACCGGCTTTGGCACTTTGAGCTTTTTATTTTGATATTTTAAAATATGTGAAAATGTTAATATTTAAAAGCAATCAAAGATAAGCAAAAACACACTTTCACTTTCTGTTTCCCACCAACCAAAGGGAAATTATAACAGGCAGCAACCTCCAAACTGAAGATGCTGCAATGAAACTCTTTGCTACATAGTTCTTTGAAAAGCAAAGCAAAATCCACAACGTGTTTTATTTCATTTGACCTACCTAACCTATAATTTCCTAAAGAAATAATTCAAAGATGCAAAAAGCTACATAAATTTAGATTTCAGCACTGATTTCTATAGCCAAAAAAAAAAAATCCCAAAAAACAAACAAACAAAAAACAACCCCAGAAACATGTAAATGTGCCATAAAGGGGGAATAGTTTAATAAATTACAGTATACCATGTTGAAAAATTGCTGTCTTAAAATAATTATGAAGACTGTAGAAATTTGGACGAAGAATATAAAACTGCTGTGTTTGCGAGGATGACATGTTAAAAATAGGCGGGTGCGTCTTCTGGCAAGGAAGCCATGTGCAAAATAAACTTACTCTTTCAGAATGAAATAATATGCGCCAAAGTATGAACGACGGCGATCTCTGACTGAAAAGGACGATGGACGATTTTTATTTTCCTCCTCAATCTTCTCTCTATTTTCCATCTGAACGAAAAAAGAATGTATTTGGTTTATGGGGCAGACGGTAGTGCAATCTGTAAGCGCGCGCCTCTTCTGCCTGGAAAAGCAATCTGTGATGATGATGATGCATATGATGGGTTAGCATTTACTTTAACACTATTTTATAGTTACATGAGGCACTTCTTTTTTTAAAAATAAATGAATTATAGACCCAGAATCTGACTGCTTCTCACAACATCTGTGGCAAGCATTCTGGTCAGTGCCTCTCACTTGGATTATAGAAGTCAGAGCTTCTGCTTGGTCTCCCATCCCCTAATCTTGCCTATTCTCAGCAGCCAGAGTGCTGATGGGGGCCACAGGTGGGCACCCTGCAGCTGCTCCCCATTGGTGCCGAAAAGGCATGTCACCTGTCTCCCCGCCCCCACCTCTGACAGCCCCACCCTCCCTAGCCCCAGCCACTGGCCACCTGCCTCTCCGCTAATAGGCCAGATGTGCTCCCCGCTTAGGACCTTTGCATCCCTTCTGCCAGGGACCCATTCCCCTCCCCACCCCAGCCCCGCCTCCACACAGCTGCCTCTCTGACCTGCTTCAAGTTCTCCATTGTCCATTAGGTCTGCCCCCACCACCCAGGTAAGATCTCCTCTTACCTCCACCAGCCCCTATGCTCTCCAGACCCCCTCCCCCCTCTCTGGCCAGATTCTGCATTTCTGTTTTGCTTTGCGTGTATCCCTTTCGCTCACAGCATGTTCTTCGTTATGCGGAGTGTTTCTCTTCGGTCTCCCCACATTAGAAGGTGGCCTCCAGGTAGGCGGGGATGTGGGGCCAGCCCTCTTCACTGAGAGACCTCACATGACCCGGGCATACAGGTGCTAAATATGGATTTGTTGAACGGATTTGTTACAGATGATTTGAATCAGGTGAGGGCCTGCTGGGGACTCCGTTAAGAAGAAAAAGAGTGCCAAGACCGGTTTGGCTCAGTGGATAGAGTGTTGGCCTGAGGACTGAAGGGTCCCAGGTTTGATTCCGGTCAAGGGCACATACCTTGGTTGCGAGCACATCCCCAGTGGGGGGGAGGGGTGTGTGTGTGTGCAGGAGGCAGCTGATGGATGTTTCTCTCTCATTGATGTTTCTAACTCTGTCCCTCTACCTTCCTCTCTGTAAAGAATCAATAAAATATATTAAAAAAAAATAAAAATAAAAGAAGGAAAACAGCAAGCCGAGGCCCAGGCCTGGGTTTGGGAACAAATAAACCCTCTACAGTCTGGACCCATTGACCCTGGTCTGTTTTTTATTGTTGTTGTTTGTTTGTTTTTTTAAAAAAATATTTTTATTGGAGGGAGAGAGATAGTAAAACATCATTGATAGGCTGCCTCCTACACACCCCCTACTGGGGACGGAGCACACCACCCAGGCATGTGCCCCTGACCGGAATCAAACGAGGGACCCTTCAGTCCACAGGCTGACACTTTAACTGCTGAGCCAAACCAGCTAGGGCTGCTCTGTGGTTTTTGTTGTTGTTTGTCTGTTTGTTTTAAAATATATATTTTATTCATTTTTTTTACAGAGAGGGAGGGAGAAGGATAGAGAGTTAGAAACATCAATGAGAGAGAAACATCCATCAGCTGCCTCCTGCACACTCCCCACTGGGGATGTGCCCGCAACCAAGGTACATGCCCTTGATCGGAATCGAACCTGGGACCCTTCAGTTCGCAGGCTGATGCTCTATCCACGGAGCCAAACCGGTCAGAGCAGGCTGGTCTGTTTTGACACCGCAGTACCCAGGGCTGACGCAGGCCATTTCCAGTCTGTGTTTCCCAGTTGGGAGCGGGAGAGTTGCCCCCTGCTCCCGTGGCATGTCTGCAGGAGGCTGGCACTGCTGTCCTCGGGGCTGGGCCAGAGCGGGCCCAGGCTGCCTGTCAGTGGTGGCGGTACTCCAACCAGCGTGGACCCGTAATCCCCACCTCTCCCTCGGAGGAGAGATGTCAGAAGCGGTTCTCAGTGGTCACCAGCAGGACCGCGGCCCGAAGGCACAGATGTCTTCATTGTACAGAACTGGTGGGCCTGACAATGATGAAACTAGGCGCTTTGTTAGTGAGGCCAAAGGACAGTGGTTCTGTTTGTCCTCCAACAGGAAAAAAAAAAATGCATCTGAACTCAGCCTCTGGGCTGGAATGACCAGGAAGAAGGGAGGCAGGGAGGAGGGGAGAGGCAGAGAGAAACAATGTGTCAATTCACTGGAACAAGGATTTCTTTTCAAGTGACCTTGGTCGGCACTCAGAGCCCAGCCCTAGATGGTAATTGATTTTGTTGAACCTGCACATTAAGTGCAACAGCGACCTTTTTAGTTGCATCTCTTCTTACAGCGAGGAGGACTTGGGGATACTCCATGTGCCTTGGCCAAGCTCATTCATGCATTCCTTTCGGCGAAGGGAAGGAAACTCCTGGGGAGCGCCTCTCCCCGCCCACCGTGTGTGTGTGTGTGTGTGTGTGTGTGTGTGTGTGTGTGTGTGTGTGTCTGGTTTCTGTCCTGTTTCATTTGTTTTTGCAGAAACAGTCCACCCTGGTGATGTGGTCAGCTGAGTCCATCCCGCCTCATCATGCTCCTTGCTCTTTTTTACTCCTTAAGAAAATAGATTCTCCTGGCTGGCATGGTCAGTGGTTGAAGGTTGACCTATGAACCAGGAGGTCACGGTGTGATTCCCGGGCAGGGCACAGGCCTGGGTTGTGGGCTTGATCCCCAGTGTGGGGTGTGCAAGAGGCAGCCAATCAAGGATTCTCTCTCATCATTGATGTTTCTCTCTCTCTCTCCCCTCTCTCTCTCTCTCTCCCTTCCTCTCTGAAATCAATAAAAAAATATTTTTAAAAAGGAAAGAAAAAGAAAAGTATTTGTCCCATGGCGTCTACGACTCCCGCCCTGGCTCCTGCCACCAGCCTCTCCCTGGTGACTGTCCACACAGCAACGGGTCTTCCATCTTCCACTCGGACCCCACAGCCCACTCGGCTCTGCAGCGGGGTCACACACAGAGTGCGGCTTACTGAGTCATACCGGTTGGCGGCTGTCACGTCTGTCGTTCAGCCTCTTTGGAGAGGATGTAAGTGGCTCCCCAAAGACCTGTGGGGCTCTGTTCTCCCACTTCTGCCGCTCCGGAGTGCAGCTGCTTGCTTCCCGAGCTGTTTGAAGGTGGAGGAACACAGAGGGGCGTCCGAAAGGACCGGAAGAAACTGCCCAGATCGGGAGAGGGAAATGTCATCCCCAGCGGGGAGACACACACACAAAAAAAACCCAGCCAATTTTATTTTTATAACATGAATGACTGTCTTGTACGTCGATGAGTCACTGCAGGTCTGCTCCCCTCGGATTGCGGACTCCCCGCAGTGGCCTCTGCCCTCCTCTGCGGATATGGTGGGGTTGGCTGGGTCTGGTTTCAGGGAAGCAGGCTCCCAAACTTCTCGTGTGGTGGTGTGTTGCCCCGGTGAACTGAGAAAACCAAGGCTCCTGCTTTGCTCTCAGATGATTCCCAAACTCCTGCTCGAGTAAAATCATCTCGTTTTCTCGCCACTTCCCTTCAAAACGTAGACGAGTAGATCCTCTGATCATAGAAGAGGCCCCTCTAAAATGTACCCCGAAGCGCAGGAACCTGTGCTCCCTTTTATCTCAATGTATTATGAAGGCCTTCTTTTATCTCCATTTAATAGAGAACATTCTGGAGAGAGGGACTCCTTTTGCCTCTTGGAACAGGGCTATCTTTGACCTTGAAACCCACTGGAAGAGGCAGAAAAGCGCGTGAGCCAGAGCGGAGTTTCGTGGGTGGGATGGCCGCCTTTGTCCTTCCCGATAGGGATCGGTCGCCGGGCTTCTGGCTTCAGGGCTGCTCTGAGCCTCTTTGTCTGTGCGGCACTTGCCGTGGGAGCTCGGGGTGGCGGCTGGCCCGGGTCACGTTCACGGCCGCCTCTTCCACAGGCTGCTCCAGCTGACGGCTGTTGGCTGGGTCCCCCGGTACTTTCAGGGCAAGGACTGTGGTTCGAACCACCTGCCATCTGTCGGTGACAATGTTTTGGATTCCGAATGATGAGTCACTCATTTCTCCTGCTGCTCCTTCTGCTGCCGGGACTCATTTGCCTCTTGGGCTCCGTCGGGGGAGAGGCTGGCAGACCTTACCGTGCAGCTTCGCCCTATGCCAGGTTCACATCCCCCGGGAGCCGTCTTCCTACCGCCATCGCTAGGAACCGCGGTGAGAGTTGTCTTTGCATTTCCGCGAGGTGGGGAGAGGACACAGCGGCCATCCAGCCCGAGCCCCGCTGGGGCCCTTCAGGGAGAAAGCCCCAGCGGCCGACATCAGAGACCAGGGGTGGATCCACGTGTTCTTGCCCGTGGCCTCTTGCTAGGGTGCTAAGGGCCAATCACCAAGTGTGGCCTAACCCTCCAGCACGGCTGGTGAAATGAACGACCAGGGTCTGGGATTAAGGTGGGCAAAGCAGACTTACCCAGGGCCACCAAGAGGAGTGCATTGGGCCCAGCTTAGGCCACAGCCACACGCAGAGCCAACAAGGACTCTGACATCCTGAGACAGTCCGCTCTCAACAACCGCAAGGAGAGCGTGGGCTGATCTCCAGGACAAACGCATAGATTCTCCATGCAGACAAGCTTCGTGCTGTGATAGAAGCTGACAGCAAGAGCTTTAGGAGCATCTGGGGGGCGGGGGCCCCCGGGGGGCCCTGAGGATGAGGACTTGGAGCAGAGCCAAGTGCTTTACCAAGGAGAAAACAGAAGGTCAGCTTTACAAAGCCCTTTGTCCACCAGCGTGTGGCAACCGAAGTCTTGGGCTAAAATATAAGATGCGCTTCTCCATCGACTCAGTTTCACACAAATCGGTTTTATTGTCAGAATCATCATCGTTTGTCCAAAAGTTTATTAAGCCGGTTCAAATCTAGCATCATCCATATATCTTAACATATCCCTATGCTTCCTGCCTTCCCTATTTCCCCCCCACCCCCAAAACTCTAAGCTAAACAGCAGCAGCAAACCCCTAAACGCGGAAGGCTCTAACAGCTTCCAGCATGCCCCGTTTCGCTGAAGTCTTCGAAAGATTTCCTGCCTGGAGAAAAGACGGAGTCCCAGGTGGGTGGCGTTTTATTCTTACCAAAGAGGAGGTGTGATTTTATGGGAGCACTTCCATCCCCTCCCGCACCCCCCACTCCACCCCGCCCGCATGCTAGATCAAAGGCACCGTTCTGTCCTGGAGTCCTGGGTGGGAGGTGAAACTCGCTGCCTGTAGGATCCAGGCTGGAGCCACTGGTGGGGAATGGGGAGACCCGGCCAGGTGCAGGGGCGGCCTTGGGCACTGCAGCCCCAGCTGACCTTTGCGGTCAGAGGAGCTGCTGAGCAGACCCTGATGGTCTTAAGAAATGTGGCCACCTGCTCTAGATTGTTCGGCTGGTGTGGGGTGCAGTCAGGACAAGGTGAGCCTTCTTTGGTAGAAGGGATGAGGGTGCTGATCTCAGCGGCTCAGTTATCGATTTGCTGGCGGGCACGTTGCCAACCGCAGTTCTTATCGATGCCCAGGAAGCGCTTGTTGTGGAAGCAGCAGCAATGACCTGCTTCTAGAACTCCTGCCTTCTCTGCATGTCAGTTCTCAGGCCTCCAGGCTGGCGGTGGGGCGGAGGGGTGGGGGCGGGGGCTGCGGGGGACAAGTTTCCCTACTCTGAGGAGTGATTTGGCCATGAAGGGGACCCAGAGGAGGCGTGGGAGTCTGGCTAAACTAGCAATACCAGAGAACTTTGGCAAACTGTCCACGTCACCACTCAGAGTTGGAAAGTTAAGACTTTGTGGCTTTAACACAGCTACAGGCTAAGGCGGTCAGAAGTGCTTCATGCCAGTCGGCCAGACACTGGGACACGTGGTCTCTCGCACAGGCAGAGCATGTGACCCGGAAACCAGGTGCTCGCCCTCTGGGGGGAATTCTAAGTCAGAGAACAGGGGCACCACTGGAGCCTCTGTGTTTGAAGAAGGCGAGGCACTGAAACTGGGGGATAAAACAGTGCATCCACACCCCGATAAACGAGGGGGGGGGTGAGGAACGGGTGAGTACAAACCTGCAGACTTGTAGGTTTATACCATTACAAAACCAGAGACTCATTACTGACTCAGAAAATCAGATCGCACTGGCTTTTCTCGGTTTGGGAAGAATTTGGCACTCAGAGAGTAGCTGCCAAAAGATGTTAACCCTGGCCAGTCTCTGTTTCAAGGTGGCTGCCGGCTAATCTACTGGCGATCTGCTTTCCAGCTCTCAGGCTGTTTAGACATTGATGCAGAGGGAGGTTTGTGCTAGCAGAAGACCCGTTCTTTGCTCTGTAGACGCCTCACACACAGACTGAAGCCCCGGGGAGAGTCTAGCCCCCGGAGCCCAGCGAAGGGGCTGCTTCCAACACATGGTCACCACCTGCTTCTTAAAATACTTGCCAGAAATACAAATGCCAGTTGGACATTTCCTGAACCCTGGTTATTTACCAGACTAGAATCCTCTCTGGGAAGCGTTTAATCCTGCATCAAATACAGAAGGGCAAACCACTGGCAGAGAGAGAGAGAGAGCGAGAGAGGGGGGGGGGAGGGAGAGAGAAAGAGAGAGAGATCATTGTAAAAGGCAAGCAGGTGCTCCAGGAAGGTCTCCAAACGCTGGGAAGGAGAAGGCCTGGCCACAGTTGTTGCAGGGACCGCCTGGTCACCGACCAGTTCACTCCAGGGGCGCAGAGCACTTAAGCCGAGAGAATCTTCTTGGTGCACTTGGTGAGGGTGCGGATTTCCCTGCTTAAAAGGAGACGCTGTGAAGACGAGTCCCAAGAATCATCGCTCACGAGGCTCACGTGGCACTGGGAACCACCTGCCCGGGAGGCCCTGGCACCTGAGCATGCTCCTGGCTCAGAGACCCAGGACCCCGGCTGGGTGGCTGGGGACTCAGACCCACGGCTCCTCGTCTTCCTGTGAGATGCCCAGCACCGACTTGTGAGGGATCCTGCACTCCTGCAGAGACTTGGTGAGGTCGGAGAAACGCCTCCGGGGCACCTCCATGGTTTCAATGCTGCAGTGCCGGTAGGTGGCCTTGTTCTTGTGCTCGGCCACGGCCACAATGGTCTGTAGGTCATCCGTCGGCCGGAAGTGGCGGACGAACCGCCGGCCTGACGGCGATCGGACGGCCAGCAGCAGCCTCGGCTCTTGGTCTGACGGCTCCTCCAGGTCTCCGGCCCTGGACGAGCTCTGCCTCCGGGTCTGGAGGCCGAGCTTCCGCTCCAGGAAGCGAGCTGCAGCTCTGGAATCTTCTTGGCTGGTCTTCACGGTGCAGGTCTCCTCTTGGTAAAGAGCCTGCACGCTGCTCAGCTGCAGGGAGCCGGCCCTCGGAGCGACGGTGTCCACGCGCCCTTCCCCCAGCGTCTTCCTGTTGATGGAAGGCAGGACCGGGTACTTGTTGAGGGAGGAGGAAGCGCCCATGGGCACCTGCTGCAGCAGCTCGGGGACCTGGTGGGGAGCGCTCTGGTTCGGGGACCTGGGCGCACAGGCTCCTGGTTTCTGGCCGCTTGGCGACTCGCAGGGAATGGCTGGAGGCGGAGAGGATGGGGCGCGGTGAGGGCGCACACCCGCGTCCTGGGGTTTGTGTAGCCTCGGCCGAGTGCGCCCCTTGGCGGACTTGGGCCTTATGACGTGCATGCTCAGCAGGTGTGGCTGCCAGAGGAAGCAGGTGGCGGCTGTGCGGACGACAGTGCTGCAGTCAGGGAGGGCTCTATTCACAGGGGCTTCTGTGGCCATTGCTTCTCAAGACCCCTAAGGAGGCGGAGAGAAGAGAGGAGGCCGTGGATTAAAAGCCCTGGCCCTTCTGGATCCACTCCCTCCCCAGGTGCCAGAATGAGCCAACTGGCCACAAGGGAGAGGGGCACCAGCTGCAATTCCTTCCTTCCTTCCTTCCTTCCTTCATTCATTCATTCCAGGTATTGGACTATAGCAGTGAACCAAAATCTTTGCAACTTACATTATTATAATGAGAAAAGACAAGTGTCTAGCCTATACGTAAATAGATATTTTCAAAGAGCAGTAACTGCAATGAAGAAGATAAAGTGGTTCATCGGGGAGTGATGAGGGTGGGAACTAATTCTGATTCTTTTTAAAAAAATATATTTTTATTGATTTTTTTACAGAGAGGAAGGGAGAGGGATAGAATTAGAAACATCGAGGAGAGAGACATCGATTATCCTCCTCCTGCATGCCCCCTACTGGGGATGTGCCCGCAACCAAGATACATCCCCTTGACCGGAATCGAACCGGGGACCTTTCAGTCCGTAGGCTGACGTTTCATCCACTGAGCTAAACCGGTTTCTGTTAATTCTGATTCTTAATTGGGAGGGAGGGACCTTTAAGCTGAGAGTCTATGATGAGAAGGAACAGGCCATGTTACAACCTCGACCAGGGGTGGGCTACCATTTTCCATCAATACTTCCGGCTTTTGGAGCCACGGGGTCTCTGTCCCAGCTCCTCAGCCCTGCCCTTGTAGCACAGAACCAGCCACACATGATTATGTGAAGCAGCGGTGCCAGGAGCTGCCTAGCTCTAATGAGCGAATGGACCCGGGTTAAGTCCCCGCCCCGAGAGCCAGGCTCAGCTTCACGCAGGAGCTAAGAACTCCCCCCTGCACCCTATTAGAGGGCGTCCCGACACAGGGGACAGCACTTAGCGCCAGTCCAGTATGCACTGGGGACGAGTTACCCTCTGCCACCCCCACTTTCCTTTCTCCCTCAGTCCTTTTCCTCTTGACCAATCTGCCCATTGCTTTTCCTTCCTACCATCTTGTCTTGTCATTCAGCCTTGCTGAGGGGGCTCTGCACAGATCCCCCAGCAGGGACGGAGGGAAAAGAGCGGGGGGGGGCACTGCTGACCCGCCCATGGGCCAGCACTTACAGGGGTGTCCTCAGGTTCTAGACCAGGGCCCAGCCAACCTCTCCTGTAAATGGGCAGATAGTAAATATTTTCAGTCTGTCTGTCTCAAGTACCCAACTCC
>JAAGEH010000190.1:2170291-2231554 GCA_011751065.1 Lasiurus cinereus | reverse complement strand
GAACGGCTATTCATTTGCCACAGCTTCCACGGAGTTATCACAGGCTTGGCTTCCAGCTCCCACACATGTCAGGGAGCTTGGTAACTTAGAAACCTCTTCCTTAACAACTTGGGGCGAGCAGAGTCATGTGTCCTCCCGGGGCGCTCTGCTGGATTATTTTTAACCGTTAAAGCTTGAGTCTGTGCAAGGCACTCTCTCTCCCTCTCGGCACCATATAATTATCCGTGTGCAGGGGATGTCAGAGGCAAGGCGCGCTGGTCAGAAGCTAACCTGACTGCGAGCTAGCTCAGCGCACAACCTCAGCTGTGACTAACTCCTGGAAGCCCACTCACGGTTATTTAGAGACTGACACCTCCTTCAGGTAAAACCATTCCACCCAACCTGCTTTCATAAGCCACTGCCTCCTCCCGAGTGCGGGGACCATCTGCTCCGTGGCGGGAACGCCAACTCTCCCCGCACCGAGAACACGGAGAGGGGAGGTGGGGCAGGCAAGCAGGTGTGTGGGGGACCGGGGCCAACTTCAGGCCTTCGTCTTCACACCTTGAGGGCCAGAACCGCTGCCTGCCCAGCTCACGTCGCCACCTCGAGGCCTGGCAGACACAACCACAGAGTGACTCGACAAGATGTAGGCGTGGGCATCCACCAGGCTGCGGACGGAATCGGCAAGTGGCCTGTTTACCGACACATCCCGCCTGGCCCAGAGGCCTGCTAGGCGCCAGGAAACAAACACTGAGAACCGCTTCCAAGGAGCTGCCAAGCGGGCAGGTGCGCATTCCTTAAGATTAATTGCCACGTCGACCAGAAAGAAGGCAAAGGCGACAGGAGATGCTCTGGCCACATTCCTGCTTTCCCGGGGCCCGCCTCCCACCCACTGCAGGGTCAGACGACCCTCTTGCACTCACAGCCCCACTCTAAAGCGGCTGTAAGTGCCATAAAATCCGACCACCCACAGACCGTCTGCTGGGAGGCTCCAAGGGTGCACACAGGGGAACCGGTCTTTTTAAAAATATTTATCAGTGAATACTCTCCCCCTGCCAATTCCCACCCCTCCTCGCGAGGCTTTCGGGATGCAGCCGCTCCGAAGAGCCAGCAGGAGATGGCAGTTGGCCTGAGCCTAAGAAGGCTCTGGTGCCATTCCCAGTTCTCCCCGGGACGCAGGATTGGAACACAGTACACTGCCCTGTGTGCAGCGAGCTTGCCACCTGTATAAAGGGGGCGTGGAGGGAGTGGACCACAAGCCACCAAGTAATCAGAGGTTTGGGGAAGGAATTGGGAATGACTCCCAGGGGCACGGGTAGGTGGAGGGGGGCCCCTCCATTGTCCCCAAGAACTGGCAGCTGCGGAGGGAAACCAGCAGCTGGAAGAGAGGCTGGGGAGGGGCAAGAAAGAACCGGTACAAAGTGAGAGCTGACGGGGTGAGAGAAAGCAGCCGTCTGGGGGAGGCTCGGAGCTGGTTCCGGCCTCTGCATGTGACGGGATGTCCTGTTGTCCCTCTGGAGCGGTGTCCTGCCGACGCTGCCCCAGCAGGAGGGCATGGCCCACGGGTTCCCCAGGCCGCTCGGCTGCCGCAGCGCCCGGGAGCTGTCCTGTTCCAGCAACGGTGAGCTCGGCCGGCTGGCTGTGGCACGGGGGAGTAGCCACCGCTCTCAGGGCCCCTGTCCTATGTCCCAGGGTTCGCCCCGTCCGGCTTGGGGGGCCCGGGGTGTTGTGGGGGGGGGGGCTCCGGTCTGACCTCTCCCCGTCCCTTTCAAGCCCCGGGGGGCCGTGCGCTGACTCTCTGGGCCAGCGGGGGCCATGCTCACCTCACCTCTCCGCTCCATCCGCGCAGTCGCGGGCTCTGTCCCGCTGGTAAACAGCCCCGGTCTCCCAGGCAACCGAGCTGGTGTGGGGGGGGCCACGTGCTTCCGGTCTGGCCTTGAGGAGGGGGTGAAAGGGGTGGAGGCCGGGGGCAGGGCAGGGCAGAGGCGGGGCAGGCGGACCCGTTGGATCTCACTGCCTCCCTGCCTGGTTCCCCTCTCCGAGGAGGAGGAGGAGGAGGAGGCCACGCGTCCAGCCCCGGTGCGTGACCTGGGGTCAGGCCTGAGCCTGCCAGGGGCCCCAGTGTGCAGAGGCAGCCGCTGCACTGATTTCTGGGGACCTTAGAATCTGAGTGGCGGCCCTTCAGGCGTCTGTCTGAGTTGGGGAGCACCTTTCTGCCTTACCTGTTCTAGGTGCAACTCTTTCCACCCCAGATCCCGGGCCTCCGCCTCCTCATTTCCCCATCCCCCTGGGACCTGGTTTTCACCGACATTGACACTTGCTTTGACCTTCCTGATCTTGGCCTCTCCCACTCCCAGCAGCTCCTATTGCAGCTGTCTGTCCACATCCCGGAGGCTCCCGCCCACTGCCCTCTCTGCTCCCTTCCTGCCTGACAGCCAGCTCCTTCCCGGGTCCATCCCCACAGCCTTTTTTTTTTTTTGCAAGAATCCTCTAGGCCCTGCCTGCTGCCTCTCCATTCCCCCCACTCCCCGAAACCCCAGTCAGCCCCCTGACACCTGGGTACTGAAGAGAGATCTTGCCCAGCCACCTTACACTGGATAATGGGATGATCTCCAGCCTCGACTGAAGCCTCAGCCTCCGCGGACATCCTTCCGCTTCCCCGGCTGAGTTCTGTCTCCTTTCTGCTCAGTGGCCATTTCAAACCTGTTCTCTCTGCTGGCAGCTCCCACCTCTGTCCTTCCCTCCTCCCACTCAGAAGGTAAACTTACTTCTCTCTTCAGAGAGACAATAGACGCCATCCGAGGAACTGTTCTCAGCTTTCTGCCATCAGCCCCACCACCTTGTCTACTTCTGGGTCCCTGCTTTCCCCTCTCCCTCCTGTTTTAATGGAGGCGATCCAGCCTCTGATTCTGTCCAAAACTGACCGCTCCTCCAAGACTTCCCAGAAGCCTGCTCTCTGTCACAGGCCGCACGAATGTACACCCTCCCCGCAACGCAGGATTTGGCTTCTGCTGTCCCCTCTGCTTAGAAGATTCTTCTCCAAGCTCCCCCGTCCCCTCCTGCCTTTCCTTTACCTAACGCTCACTTACCCTTCAGAGCTCAGTGGGTGGAGTCGTCTTTCTTCCACGATGACATTAAGATGGCTTCAGAAGGAGTCCTACCGGGGCTGTGGTCTGCCAGGCGCTGTTCTAGACTCTGGGAAGATGCAGGTGAATAACTTAGTGACTATGATATTAAAAGGTCATGTTAGTACCCTGTTTCCCCGAAAAGAAGACAGTGTCTTATATTAACTTTTGCTCCCAAAGAGGCCCTACGTCTTATTTTCAGGGGATGTCTTATTTTTCCATGACGAAGAATACGGTACACAGTTAATGTTGAACAAAAAAAAAAAATAGGAAATTTATTACGGTACCTTTATACCGTACGGTAGTTGTTGTCATCACAAACCAGCTCACTGATGGGCCGCAGCGCATCTGGAGCTGCTCAGGCAGTGCGAGGTACTTTAACTCAGGAGTCAGACGACACCTTACGGTAGCTTCGGGGGCCTTATATTCCGGGGAGGCCTATGTTCAGGGGAGGCCTTATTATCAGGTAGGTCTTATTTTCAGGGGGTGCCTTATATTACAGCGAGAGGCAAAACTGGAAGCAGGTCTTATTTTCAGGGGATGTCTTACTTTCGGGGAAACAGGGTGGATATTCAAGAACAGTATCGGAAGAGAGAATTAGGATTCGTTACCCAGCAGGGTGGCAAAATGTTTGCTATCTGAGCAAGACTCCAACCGTCCTCAAGATGTTTACATTGAGTTGAGAAGAGCCCCAGCGAGTGACAAATCAGAATATTTTCAATCCGGCTGGAGGCAAGTGTGGAAGAGCGGGCACCAGCTGGGCAAGGTTAGGTGCTAAGCGCTTGGCACCGACAGAAGGTCTTTGGGGCTGCGAGGGAGGTAATGGTTTCAGCAGTGGTGTTTCTGCCCATGTCAGGCAGCGCCTCATGTGGGAGGCGAGGGCCTGGGCTGGCAGATTTCCTGCTGTGGTCACCCCATCACCCATCCTGGACACTCCGGGTGGGATCTGAGGCCCCAAGAAGGTACAGGAGGTGGCAGTTTTAGGAGCTGGTAAAGGTTTGCAACTCGGGGCTGGTGGCTTATTTCCTGTATATGATTCTGTCAGAAATAGCTGAGCCACGCGCTTCAGCCCTGCAACACCCACCCAGGGAAGATGAAAGCGAATTCTTCATTAGCTATTTTAATATCACCTACGAATTATGCAATCTTCTGGAAAATTGGCTCCTCGCCCCCTTTGAGTGTGTGTGTGTGTGTGCGCGCATGCACATGCCCACGCAGGCAGGCAGTGAAATGGTGCTTGTGCTGGGGCTGTTGAATATTCGCAGTGTCTTTCGCTTCCTGGTGTCATGTAATGCACAGCGTGAAAGGAGAGGGAGGCTGGAGGGAAGGAAAGGCAGCTGGGCCTGCGATGGCTGTGCCGGCCTGCTCTTTAAGGAGAGAGCTACCTCTGCCGCCTCTCTCTCCCTCCTTTTTTAAAGAAGGTGTCCCCAAAGGACGGACCCGGTAGTGCACACCTGCAAAGTGGGTTCTCAGTACCGTGGCCAGAGGCCACCGCCATGCCAGCTTCGTGTAGACGCTCTCTCCTTGCCAGCCAAGGTTCCCGCGACTCCCCGCTCTCTGCCTGAGCTCCAGCCAACTGGTTTCCCACAGGGAAACCGGGGCCCTCAGGTTCTCCACCTCTAGGGTCTTTGCTGATGCCCACCCCATGCTGCTCCCTTCCTTGAAGTTCATTCAGATCTGCTGTTCCCTTCAAGGCTCATCTTAAAAGTCACCTCTTTCCTGCAGCTTTTCTGGAATATCTTCTCTCTCTTCAAACCTCATGGGCCTTTTGGGGTCCCTTTTGGTCCAGTAGAACATGCCCAACCAAGATGGCATGGTGCACCCTCACCCTTAGCTGAGCTCCTCTCGTCGTCATGCCTGGCACTTCATCTGTATCCGTTGATGGGACCATCACAGGTGTTGCAGGCAGGGACTCTGCAGTCAAGTTTGAATCTGATCTACACCACTTGCTAGCTGAGAACCCTCTTTGGGCCTCCGTTTCCACATCTGGAGAACGGAGATGGTAAGAATAGGATGCCGTCAGAATAGGGTTGCTGTGTGGAGGTGATAAAAAGAGGTGCTTGGCAAATGAGAATTAATAATGATGGTGATGCCAACCCCACGGCTGGCTTTCCCCTTGAGAGATCTAGCAAGTCACCAGTTGGTATCCCCTCCAGGATATCTGGCTGCTTGCAGTCTAAATGACCCCCCCCCCCCCCCGCAACCCCCGGGCTGGGCTGAAGGCAGGAGCTGATGGGACCTTTGCAGTCCCTGGCAAAATGAAACCTTTTCCGGGTGACACGAAATCCATAATTGTGCTCTGAACAGTACTGTTGATGTGGCTAGAGCCATCTGCCCCTACACTCAGTGTCCCCCGGCTCACAGGCTCTACCAGTTATCATTTCTTCCTCTTCTTTGCCTGCCGGCTAAGAAGAGCCACTCGACCTACATCCTCATTTAACTTCCGTGTCTGAGCAGAAAGAGGCTGGTGAGGCGTCGCTAGAACTGTGTCTGAGAGGAGAGTGTGTGGCAGCTGCTTGGATGCTTGGCCATTTGGGTGTGTTCTCAGTGTTTTGGAGAGGGTACCGCCTTTCACTCAGCTACCCACAGGTCAACAGGAGAACTGCCACGGGGGAGGGGTGCCACCTTTGGAGTCAGACACACCTGGGTTAAGTTCTGGCTCCATTCGTTTGCAGGGCAAAGCATCCAACCTCTGCCCAGCTCTATTTCCTTATCGATAAACTGGGGTTGACTGTCTGTGCCCCTTCGGGTCTATTCTAAGTGGATTCCATCAGATAAGCCAATGGTGCTGAGCCTTATGCGGGTCCTCAGTCGGCTGTGGTTTTGTTTTTATTTCTGTAACTTGAAGCATGAGTGTTCTCTGGTCATCCCTTCATTCATCCCCCAAATATTTATTTCCTGCCCATCTCTCTGTGCCTGGTTTCCTTATCTGCAGAATGAGGATGTGAGGACATAATGAGTAGATACATGTGAAGTGCTCAGAAACTGAACAAGGTATAAAACGAGCGTGATACCAATGTCACCCACCCTTACCGTCGCTGCTGGTTTGGCCTTGGCACTGTGCTGCGTGGATTCTAGGGACACAGAGATGAACAGATTGGAATGAGCCCTGACGTGCAGATCTTTCAGCCTCCTTCCTCCTTATCTGCTCCATGGGGAAAAAGCCAGCCCACGCTTTCTCACTGTCTGTGTAAGATGAGTTGATGGGTCTGAGAGGATGGCTCTGAAGCAACTGCCAACTTGCTGGCTGTTGCCCTAGCAGCTGGCATAGGAGGCTGTACATGCTCCCTACTATGCCCATCAAGTCTGTAGGCCTCTCGGTTTTGTTTCGGCACCATCCCAAACTCCCGTAATGATTCCTCGGATGGAGAGAAGCTGGTCTGTCCTGCCTAAGTCACAGCTGTGAAGGTCAGTGTCTGTGAAAATGCTGGGTGGCCTTCAAAATGCTACACAGACAAGAGGTCTAGTCTGGGGTCCGGTGAGGTGCACAAAGCACTGGGTGGAGTCAGTGGCCAGAGGCTACGCCCTGTCACTTGGCAGTTCTGTGGATCTTTTTCAGGTCACTTCTCACTGTGCCTGGTTTCTCAACTGTCAGAGAGGTGGGGTGGTCGTGAGGAGTATATAGGAGCAGAGTGCAAATTTAAGGTAAATCCAGGCCCCCTCAAATGCTACTTCCTTGTGGAGGTGAATTCACTTTTCCTACCTCACAGCTCAAAGGCATTTATTGTGCAATCCACAGAGCAATGCTCATCACTCTACCCAGGCTGAGATTGGTCTCCCTGGACACACATGCTGGGGTGGAGAAATGCATTGCTGGGGGACAACTAGGAGGCACACCAACTGGGAAGTGCAAGGCAAGACTGGGGAGAGAGAGAGGAAGAAGCTGACTCAACAAAGGGAGAAGCTGGCTCACAGAGGGAGAAGCTGGCCCACAAAAGGAGAAGCTGACCCACAGAGGGAGGAGCTGGCCCACAGAAGGCAATTGCTCAGGCCTCAGCTTGTCTTCTGGGGATAAGTATGGCCCTTTTAGAGCTGTCCTTAAGGAGGCAAGGGATGACCCTTTAAATCATCACTTGAGCTAGGCATTGGTGAGGGGTTACTTCTGTCCCCTCACCAGGAGGGGCCATAACCTTGAACCAGATAGTTCCCTCCAGCAGAGGCATTTCTCAGGGAGTGGGGGTGTCAGGGGCAGGTCCCAGCCCTGAAAGGGGACCTACCAAAGATTGGGCTAAGCATTCCAGAAACAATGGAGCCCCAAACACAGAATTTCCCCCCACATCGGGCTTGTGGTCCATATTTACTCACTTGGTCTCTCCAACCAGCTAGTCCAGCAGCCTCGCTCGGGCCAGAATCCTATGTCACTAGAAAAGCACACAGCTGGTGCTTAATAAGAGTCGGTGCTGTTTCCTTGCCATCACCTGCTCATTCGAAATATCAGCCCCTTCCTCATGGACTAAACCATCACACAATTGCTTTTTAAGACTCAAAAGAAAAAAAGGAAGCCAGCCCGTAGAGCTGGGACGTCCTGTGTCATATTTGCAATGAAGGCTGGTTGGGACCAGGCCTGGCCAAGGCCTGCAGCACCACCAGAATTTGGCCGAAGCGGGCAAGAATAGCAACTCTGATTCCCTCCCAGGCTCCGCAGCAAAAGCCTCTCTTAGAAGCTTCTGGCAAACCTGGCCACGGAGTGTTAGTCTAGGTCTGCACCTGCCCAGTCCTCTAAGCTCACCCGAGCCTCTGTTCCTCCTCCTGGTGCTGACGTTATCAGATTTTGCTTGATTTATGATGGGCGCACAGAGACCACTTACAGAGAGCTGTTGCTGATCGGGGGCTCCATGTGACGAGGTGGGACACTGAGCCCCCATTCTCCCTGCTGTCCGGTGCGAAGGTTGCCGAGTGTGGGCACCATCAGCACGGCTCATAGCAATAGGAAGGGCGTGTCCGCCTGGCACAGCATTTGATCATACAAAGCAGGGTCACTGCATTATTTTAGTGGGTCCCCATGAGTCTGTGTAGTCAGGGGCTTTGGGAGAGCAAGGACATGGCTCAAACTCTCTGGACCTCAGTTTCTCCATCTCTAAAATGATGGTGAAGTTGCTCAAGGCTTTCTGAGGATTAAGTAATGGAAGACCCTGGGAGCCTTCAAAAAAAACAGCACCAACATTTAGTAACCATATTTTCTGGCATATAAGACGACTTTTTAACCCAGGGAAATCTTCTCAAAAGTCGGGGGTCGTCTTATACGCCAGGTGTCATCTTATCAGGCAGGTATATCCCAAACTATATTTTAACTGGAAAAGTTGAGGGTCATCTTATATGCCAGAAAATGTGGTAATTTCTTCATAAATGTTGGAGATGATCGATTGGCATTTTTAGTCTCACTTTAAGGAGAGGAAACCCAGGGACTAAGTTTATGAATACAATAGCTGGGCATCAAGAAAGGTAAACGTGTGTGTGTGTGTGTGTGTGTGTGTGTGTGTGTGTGTCTGTCTGTCTGTCTTGGGAGTGGGGGGAGGAGGGGAATTATCTACCTTGCAAATGGGGCAAGACTTTTCCAAGCAGGATCTCCATCATGGGCCACATACATGCCTTTAACCTTGGGAATGGAAGAAATACCGACTCCTCAAGAGAAAAAGAGAAAGAAAAACAAGATAAAGGGATAGTGTTCCCAAAGAAAGACATGTTTAAAAAACCACAAAACTTGCGCTCTTTAAACAGCTGAAGCCTTCTTTATCTTTACATTTACCAGCAGGTCTCACTGCCGGAGAGCGTGCCACGTTTAGAGGTGGTGAGGCTTAAAGAACTCTCTCTGCTCTGGGCTCTCCTCTGAGGCCTTCCAAGATCAGCCCACAGCTGGGGTTCGGCACCCACATGGACTCGCCTCATTTGGTCATTTCCTCCCCGAACAGGCGCTCACCTAGCCGCCCTCTGGCGACCGGAGGAAGCTGTGATCGCGGCGCCTCGGACCCCCTGGTCCCTTCGGGAATGAAGGTCCTCGGGGTGCTCGTGGTCTTCATGTCCTGCTGTAAGTAGTGAGCAGACGGCGAGTTCCGGGAAGCTGTCCCCCCGCCTCTGTGTCTGTGTCTGTGGGGCGGTCCCTCCTGAGGTGGCATGGGGCGAGGGGATATCAGCTGTTACTCAAAAGAGAGTCAGGGGTGGCACAGGAGCTCGTCAAAGCCCTCCTGCGTGACCCCAGTGTTGGGATCTCCCAAAACTTCTGAGAAATCAAAGGTTGCAACCATTTGCTAGGAAAGAGGGCGAGGGACTCTGTTTTACCACACACACGCCTTCGGGAGCCTTTGCTCAGGATGCTAGTTGCCTTTATTTAAGATCGTGTGGCTTTTAGAACAAACCCACAGCCATCCAGCTAGCTAATGTAGGAACAGTTCTGTTCCATCCAAAAGGCTTTCTTCTGGTGACTTATGGAGTAACTGGTAATCATGAACCCTCGCTCCCAGCGGGTCAGCTCGCACACCTCTGCCACGTGAAAGAATGTGCAGGAAACAGCGCGGTTCTATTGGAAACGCTTCGACTCTTGGGTTAGTTGTGTAAAGATTTGTCTAAATTCGTTATCCTATCGGTTTCAGCGGCAGAGCAATAACTTTTGGGTCCCTAAGTCAAAATGTCAAAATGGGGTGGACTTTACAGTTTTCAAGATCACGGGGGGGGGGGGGGGGCGGGCGGGGGAGGGGGCGTGTGCCAGCAGTACCACTTCTGCACCCCCTTGGTGTGCCCAGAAGGCTCCACCCTCTCTGTGGGGACCGTTGGGACAGCAGTGACCACCCCCAGGCTTCGGCCCCTCTCTGGTGCATTGTGACGAGATACCCAGCATCTCAGTATGAGATGGAAAGGCTCCTGGGAAAATTCCCCCAAACCCTCTCACTCTGTTTTTCTTCTTCAAGTTCATGCTTTATTTTTATGGCAAAATTAGGATATGCATGTGATTAAAAAGTAAAATAAGTGAGTAGAGAGTAACAAAATAAAGCCGCCTCCCATGCCTCCCACACCCCAAGCCTTCTCCTACGCCCAAATGAACCATTTGTGAGAGTTAAGTATCTATCCTCCAGGACTTTGCACACACACATGTAACACATTTTAACAGAAAAGTAAGACATGTACAGCATAAAAGCGAAAATGCACCCTGGAATATATAAAATAAATTGTTGCATATTTTTCTCTCCACCTACCCCCTCAATCCCATTACTTAGAGGTATTGCTACTAAAAGTGGCATGTTTTTGCCCGGCTGGTGTGGCCAAGTGGTTGAGCATTGACCTATGAATGGGGGAGGGAGTGTGTCACACTTTGATTCCTGGTCAGGGCACATGCCCGGGTTGCGGGCTTGATCCCCAGTGGGGGGCATGCAGGAGCCAGCTGGTCAATTATTCTCTCTCATCATTGATGTTTCTATCTCACTAACCCTCTTCCTTCCTCTCTGAAATCTACACTAATAAAAGAGAAAGATGTAAATTGACCATACCCTCATGACACCTACCAGCCAATCAGGAGTGAGTATGCAAATTAATCCAACAAAGATGGCAGGTTAATTTGCATACACAGGTGCTGAGTGGCCAGGGGCATTCTGCACAGCCCCTGCCGCTCAGGGTCTCTGGGCAGCATGGGAAGGTGGGAAGGCAGCTCTGGCCAGAGCAAAGGTGGTGCCAGCAGCCAGGGGAAGGAAGGCCCATTCTTGCATGAATCTTCGTGCATCAGGCCTCTAGTCAATAATAATAAAATAAAGAATTTAAGAAAGTAATACGTTTTCAAGATATCATATAGTTTTTATCCCCTGTCAGTAGCTATGTGGGTAGTTTCCTTTATTATTATTATTATTATTATTATTATTATTATTATTATTATTATTATTTATAAGAGAGAGAGAAACATTGATGTGATAGAGAAACATCTATCACTTGCTTCCATACCCACCCTGACCAAGGATTGAACCACAAGCTGGGTAGGTGTGCTCTGACAGGAATCAAACCCACCACCTTTTGATGTGCAGGATGATGCTCCACCCAAATGAGCCACGCCAGGCAGGGCGGTTTCCCGTTTTTTGATATCACAGATAATGCTGCAGCGAACACACACATATATAGTTCCCTTGACTTTTGTAAGCATTTTTTAGAAGTAAAAATTGCCGGGCCCATGTGTATTTGCCATTTAAAAAATGAATGAGGTTATCTTCTCTGCTTCTTAAGTCTTTTGCTTCTTCTGTGAGGTTGTAAATGCTCTGTGATATGTGTAGGGATTGGCATTTCTGGCCTTGAACTTTTCCTGTTAATGTTGAACATCAGGCCTGAGGGCATTTCTGCGGGGAGGGGGCGGGGAGGTGGTGGTTTTTTTTTACTTTGGGGGAAGACTGTAGCTGTCAATGTTGTTCTCAACATCACGGAAACTGGGTTCTCATCCTGGACTAGCAAGAAACCAGCTGCGTGCTGCAGAAGATCTAACCCTGTCTTCTTCCCCATTAAAGGGGCCGATGGTCCCAGCGTGCTGATGCACCTCACACGGGGGCTCCTGATTCCCGAATGCCAGGCTCTCGTGGCATTGTTTCTTCTTCCTGATTTTCTCCTTGGCAGTGGTAGCTCCCACCCACAGCAGCTTCTGGCAGTTTCAGAGGATGGTCAAGCACATCACAGGGCGGAGTGCCTTCTTCTCCTACTATGGATATGGCTGCTACTGTGGGCTCGGGGGCAAGGGGACCCCCGTGGATGACACTGACAGGTGAGTACAGACGCGCCAAGCCCCCCCGACATCCCCCTGGCATTTCATTTGCATTGAAATCTATGTTTGAAGGAGGGCGTGTATCAGGGCTCTCACACTGCAAGAGAAACCAGTTCAGGTGAGGGTGAGAAAAAAGCGGATTGGGAATTGGAGGGAGAACTCAGGTACGGAAGATCCAGGCCAACTTCCTGTTCATGTGGCCCGTGCACTATCTGGAAATCCTGTGTTTTCACTTGGCACCAGGCCTTGCAAATGATGGAGTCAGTTCTGCTCAGAGTTCTGGAAACATTTTCAATTCCGACGGCAAACAGGGTCTTCTCTCAGCTCCCCAGTTTTTAGGATTATGGGCACAGCAAGACTGACCCACCATCTCCCAATCCTAATTCCGTACTCCAGGAGAGAGAATCTGAGGGCCAGTTTGGAAAAGTCAGGATTTGGACAAGAATTGGCCTGTTTTAAAGTCTGGGCCCTTTGAAGTTCTGTGCCCTCGTCCAAGTTCAAAGGCAGATGAGAAATAACACTATTAGCCGAAGAGGACAGGTGGCTGAGAGCCTGCTTGTGGGCGGGGATGGGGAGAGGGGCAGACTGAAGCGTCTGGCCCAGGGCATCAGCCGAAGTATTTCCTTTTCCATGTCTTAGATGAAGCCCCAGGTTTCAGCATCCCTGTCCCTTACACCCTGGTTGAAGAAGTGAGCCGCTCCCCAGCTTTTTCCTCCCCTCAAATGTCCTCCCTTTCTGCCCCCTTCAAACCCCCGCCCCATCACTCTGAGCACCATGCAGGCAAGCACTAATGCATTATGTGTTTGGGCTGACAACTGCCTCCTCAGAGACTACCACCGTGCCTGGCACATAGTAGGTGCTCATAACACATCATTCCATGAATAAATGAGTACAGAGAACTAAAGTTGGGTCCAGAGCTGACCTTTCCAGCTGTGTCCTTTTGGGAACTTCACCTCCGAATCCCATGTCCCCCACTATGAAATGGGGACTGTGATGGCACCTCCTAGGGTTAGTGTGAGGCGCTAATGAGCTAGGTACCGGACAGGGCTTAGTAATTGTTAGTGGTTACTTATATTATTTTTAATATTATCATCAGTTTGCCTCCTTATCTTCAGCGCCTTCTTGTCCCGGGGGGAGGAGGCAGGTGAGTCCTTTGCACCAAGCGCCCCCAGCTGACCCCCCAGGGCCCATCCCCGGTAAAGCCCCTCTCCCCTCTGGTCTGCCCCCAGGTGCTGCCTGGCCCACGACTGCTGCTACGAGAAGCTGAAGCAGCTGGGCTGCCAGCCCTTGCTGAGCGGCTACCAGTTCCACGTGGTCAACAGCACGGTTGTCTGTGAGTAGCCTCCCTGCGGGGAGTGTCTGAGCCCGAGCCTTCCCTGCGTGTCCGCCTCGTGGTGGACCCAGAGAACATTCCGGGAGGGAGGCTTGTCCATTTGAGATGCAAGTGGCAAGTGTGAGAACCAGAGCCTCCTGGGAGTCCTTGCTGTGTTTTTCCCGGTTGCTCCCGCCCCCGGCTACCCCCAGCGCCCTCTGGGAGCACAGAGCCAGTGCATGCAGTAGGCGCTCAATAAGTAGGTGCTGACTTGAGCTTGTGTTGGCTTTTGCAACTGTTGCTGCTGAGAATGTCCTCCTTAGATCTGTCGTGAGTGAGTGAAGCAGCTCAGCTGTCTCTCGGTGGCACGGGTGTTTGGTAAGGGCACGGACTGTCAAGCACTGTGATAGGTGCCAGGGGTGACGCAAAAGTAAATAGGAGGGTGGGGAACTCACATGTCGTCGAGGCCATTCAAGGAGGAGGCCACGTCCCGAGTGTCCAGCACCTAGGGAGTGGCCCTGATCCCCAGGGGATGTTCTGGGGCTGCCGGGGCGTGGCTACGTGTGGGGCAAGTTCAGTGTAAAGAGCAGCGCCCTGGAGAGCCCCGGCCATAGCCTCCTGGTGAATGGCGCTCACTGTGTGACCTCCCCTGTGCGTGTCAGGGAACCACTATCTCTCTGGCCCTCATCTCCCCACTCACAGGGCGTGCTCAGTACCCCCACCCAGAGTTCTGGCTCAGAACACCCCACAATGGACTGAGACTGTGCAGTCCTGGTGATGAGACAGGAAACTCGGTGGGCTGGGAGCTCAGACCCCCGCCTCGGGCAGGCCAGCTTCAGTCCCATCTGCCTCTGGGCCCCCATAGCACCTGACCAGGCACATGGTCAGTGGGGAGAGAATCCCCTTTTTTTCCATGTGAGTTTCAGGAGACTTCTTGTGTGGGAGCTGTCTGGCCATGACCCCCCTCAGGCCTAAAGCAAAGTGTTCCTTCTGTGAGACCCCAAGGTCATGTCCAAGGAGAGGGGAAGGGATTGGGCCTCATACAAGGGCAGGGGAGGGGGAGCGGGAGAAGGTTGCCCCAAAGTGTTGTTTGCTGTGGCCTCTGATGCCCTCTGGAGGCCAGAGCAAGTTTCTGACCACCTCCTCCCACCACCGAGGGATGTTGGCAGGGTTGTGGGGAGAAGCCTGGCAGCTGGTTAGCGAGGGAGGGGCACACCCCAAAGATGCCCCCCCCAGCTCTTTTCTCAGCCTGGCTGGCTGTCTTGCAGGCTGTCTTCTCACTGGTGTCTCCTCGCCTCTTTTCATCTTGATCTTACCATCTGGCATGTCAAGTGTTATCTCACATGGCTGGAAAGACACCAGTTTCAGAGAAAATGTTCTCCAGGGGCCCTCTCCTCTGATGTCCCGATAAAACACAGGGACCGAGGAAGAGGGAAAAGGTGCCCGGGGGAGGGAAATGGAGCATCAGTAGCTGCAAAGGACTCCCCTCTCCCCCCCCCCCAATCAGTCCCAGGCCTAGACCATGCCTCTTCCCTGGGCTGCTGTGGGCTGGCCGTGCCCACAGGGCTGACCTGGGCACTCCACACCTGGGGAAGCTCCCTTAGCCACCCTCTCTGCCTCCTGTGTGGGGACCCGAGCCACAGCCCAGGACCCCAGGAGGTGGAGGAGACAGAGGAGAGCGACTGGGAACGGAGCCCCAGGTGGTGGCAGGCCGAACTGTCCTCTGCTTGGCACAGGCCGAATGGTGACAGGAGGTGCAGGCAGGGGCTGGGAGCTGGACAGTTGTTCCTGAAACGTGATCAGGACTCCCAGAGGACAGAGCCCTGCTCAGAGAACTCACATGCAGGGACCCTTCACCAGGGTGTCAGCATCCCCCTCCTCAGCTGGCCAGCCAGTGAGTACCAGGCTGACCCCCACTCGTCCTTACCCCATCTTGCCGAGGCCCTGATTCCTAGGGCATGGCTGAGACCTCTGTCATCTGGGTTCTAGTCCTGATCTGTGGCTATCGGTGCTGAGACCTTAAGGGAGACCTCTGGACCTTCATTCACCTGCCCTGTGATGACTGAGTGCCCACCCAGGCCCAGCGCTGTGCCAGGGACCAGGGGCACTGAGCAAGGCAGCCTCAGGCCCTGCTCTCTTGGTATACTCTGGGGCTGAAGGTGCCCTGAGGGACCAGCCAGCTGACCCTTCATAGTGACAGGGAGGCTGAGGCCCAGAGAGGAGAAAGGCTTGTCCAAGCCACAGGGAGGGTTACAATACCTGTGTCTGGAGTTTCCCAGCCTCTGGAACACACTGCCGGGCCTGGGTTTTCTGGGCCTCTGTCTCCTCGTCCATGAAATAGGTATAAGAATATCAGCGTCTGTGACAGCACCTGGAACCCCCAGGACAAACCTTTGAGGTGGGCATTATCCTCCCCATTATTGAGAAGGACCCTGAGGCTCAGAGAGGTTAAGTGAGATGGCCGAGGTCACACAGCCAGAGAGAGAAAAGTCGGGCTTTGGACCCAGGTCCTCTGACCCCAGAGCTGACGCCCCTGCCTCACACTGCCCTCCCCAGTGGCAGCGGGCTATAGGGAGGGTGATGGGTACACTTGATTGGAGACCACACAAATACGTCTTGCTGTCTGCAGCCCACGCATCAGGATGCCCAGCCCTGGCCCAGGGGGCAGAGAAAGGCCGATGCCCCAGATCTTTCTGTTCTAGCTCTGTGTGCCCGGCTAAGAGGCCCAGGGAGAGAAGTGCTTTGGAGCCAGGCAGAGCTGGGTCTGAACCCCAGCGTCACCCCTTCTGGCTGGATAATTGCCAAACCACCTGGGCCTTAGGCTCCTCTGTAAAGTGGAGCCCATAATATGCACGTCATGAGGTCCCCGTGAGGAGTGACTGAAGCCGAAGCCGGTTTGGCTCAGTGGATAGAGCATCGGCCTGCGGACTGAAAGGTCTCGGGTTTGATTCTGGTCAAGGGCATGTACCTTGGTTGCAGGCACATCCCCAGTGGGGGTCGTGCAGGAGGCAGCTGATAGATGTTTCTCTCTCATCTGTGTTTGCTAGCTCTCTATCCCTCTCCCTTCCTCTCTGTAAAAAAATCAATAAAATATATTAAAAAAGAGAAAGAGGGGAAAAAAAAAAAAAAGGAGTGACTGAAGTAACTCGACTAAAGGCTCTGGCCCAGAGCAGGTGCCCTTCCCTTTAGAAGTTGCTTTTTTTCATCTCTGTTTTCTTTTCCCCTTGCCTTTGTGGGGTTTTCTCTTATTACTACTGAGAGACTTCTTTGAAGCCTCTCCTTGAGCTAAAGCCAGGAACCCTCTATAGAATAAAACCACCCCCACCCCACCCCCCTACACACTCAACCCCAGTCAGACTGCAGTTCAAAGAGCTGCCCTCCAAGGGTTAATGGCTCCGAAGCCTCCAGTTCTGAAATGCTGCCCCCAAGCCCCATCCCAGGTTGCCTAGCAACCAGTGGCTGCTCTGGGATGCAGTTGGAGAGCAACAACTTGCTCGGGTCTGTGTCTCTAAATGTCACTCGGTGGAGATTGGTGCAGAGATAGGCCCATAACCAGAGCCTTGCGGGGCGGGGTGGGGGGGCGGGGGGAGAGCTGATTTGCCCGGTGGTTATCCTTCCTGTGAGTGGGCTTACATAAGTACTTGGCATTTGCCAGGGACTTGAGGATCAGCCCTGGTGCAGCCCCCTGCACCCACACATGCAGGCATCTCTTGTGCCAGGAGGAACCTGGCCGTGGGAGGCAGAGGCCAGAGACCCGAGACCCGTTGCAGCCAAAGGGACTTCTCCCTCTGCCACGGAGGGGCGGGGGGGGGGGGGGGGGGGGGGGCGGGGGCGGGGAAGGTGAACTTGGCAGCCAGGGGAATGTGTTGTTTGCAGAGGTCTTCCTCCTTGACGACTGCGTTAATTCCTCGCCACCCTTCCGCTCCCGGACACCTCACCGTTTTTCTCTCCTCGCCGTTGTCTCCACCTGAAAGTCTCTTGTTTACTTTGCCTCAGCTTCCCCCCCAATAGCAGGCGAGTTCCCGGAGAGCAGGGAACAAGTGTGTCTTGTTCCGGGGACACTCATGCTCAGAGGCCATGGAGAAGGATGCCTCGGAGCTGTGTGCACTGTGGGGTCTGCTCACTCAGACCTGTACCCCCAGATCCTAGACAAAGGCCAGATACGGGGTAGGAAATCAATCCCTGCTTGTTCAATGAGTGAGTGAATGAAGAAGAGGGATTGAGACCATATCCTTAGCCCCAGGTGAGAGCTGAGGGATAGGCGTGGAGAGAAGCACCTGAGTCCTTAGAGCATGCGGGCAGCACGTTAGGACCGAGAACCTGGCTTCCTGTTCCCTGGGATGGGGCTCCTTTTGCTGCCCCACAGGTCGCATAAGTCCAGCCAGCGAGGCAGCTGCAGGTAGGGATGGCATGTTTACGCATGCTCAGGGCTGAAGGTCTCAATGGTAAGATCAGCTCCCTGCCTGGAAAGGGCTTGCCTTTAAGGAGGGGGCAGATCATAAAATAGTCCAGAGTAAAGGGACATGCAGGCAGTGACAAGTGCTACGAAGCATCTAAAACAAGGCAACAAGGTAAAGAATGACGAAGGCAGGGGGAGGGGAGGAAGACCTCTCTAAGGACAGGGCATTTGGCCAGGGCGGTGGGAGCAGAGGGGACAGGAAGGAGGGAGATGAGGCGTGGGGGACAGGGCAAGGAGCTCACCTTCCACTTCCGTGGCAGGGGGAGCTGTTGGATCCTTTGAGGCAGGGAGTGACCTGCACTAATTTTGCTTTAGAAAGATCGCTGTGGCCACTGCAGAGAAGTTGGGGAGCCAGGGGGAAAGGGGGGAACTGTTCGCGGTCTGTTTCAGTAGCACTAGAGTCGCCACCGCTTGGATGAGGGTGACGACGTGGAGGCGAAGAGAAGTGTCAGGTGCTGGTGTGTTTGGGAGGTAAATTGACAGGCCCTGCGGATGGGTTGGACGTGGGCGGGAAGGAAAGAGGCTGAACGGAGGTTCTCGGCCTGAGAGCCGTGGAGAACGGTGTCATCTTCTGGGCTTGTGCAGACGGAGGAAGAGCAGACTCCGGAGACACAGCTAGAGCTTGTCATGCGCCGTGTGGGGTTCGAGATGCAGGTCAGACACCAGGAGGGACGTCGAGTGGACACGAGCGTATTGGAGTCCAGAGCTGGAGGGAGCCCTCTGGGCTGGTCTGAGAGCAGGAGAGTCGTCAGTGCTCAGTTGGTACTTAAAGCCCTGAGACTGAACACGAGCGCCCAGGGTGAGAGGACTCAGAGACCCGGCAGAGGCCTGGTGCTGGTATGGGAGGCCTGGCAGCGGCCTGGGGAGCCCCAGGCGGGAATTCGGACCTTCTTGCTCTGTCTCGTCTGTGAAAGCACACTTCACGGGATGAGAAAGACTGTCCTGAAGCTGTCAGTTTCCTGTTTCCCTTCAAAGAGAGAGTGGAACCTCTCTAAGGACGTGGCATTTGGCCAGGGCGGTGGGAGCAGAGGAGACAGGAAGGAGGGGAGATGAGGCATGGGGACAGGGGACAGAGCTCACCTTCCACTTCTGTTGCAGGGGAATATCTCTCTCTCTCTCTCTCTCTCTCTCTCTCTCTCTCTCTCTCTCTCTCACACACACACACACACACACACACACACACACATACACACACACAGCACCACAAGTCTGATTAATAAACAGAAGATCTCCCTCTAGCGGTGAATTCAGCCAAAGGGCAGACCCTTGATTCCAAAGGCCCATGGCGGCTTCATCCATTTAGTCAAGGACTGTTCGTTGAGCACCTACTCGGCGCCAGCATTTATTCTGGATGCCCGGGGCATGTGATGGACAGCACAGACCAAGTCCCAGCCTCACAGAGCTCGCACTCCATTGAGGAGAGGCAGACACAAGCAAGTAAATAAATGAGAGAAGAACCGGGTATGAAAACACAGCCAACGAAATCAGCAGGGATTTGAGGGAGAGTGGCTGGAGCGAGCCTCAGGTCGGGTGATCTCGGAGAGCTCTCTGACGAGGGCAAATTTGACCAAGACCCAAAGGATAGGCATGGATCTAGCCACTTGAAGATCCCGGAGAGACTGTTTTAGACAAAGAGACAGCGGGTAGCAAGGCCCTGGGACAAGACTGAGCTAGACACTTGCCATAAAGAGACCGAGGTGCCTGGAGAAGAGGGACAGTGGCAGAGCGAGGGACAGTGAGGAGGAGGGGTTGGCGAGGGCCGGATCATGGCAGGCTGCTTTGGAGACCGTGGCAAGGATTTGGAATGTCTTCCGCCAAGAGTGGGAGCCCACAGCAGGGCCTTCGGCAGGAGAGTGAACCCAATCCAGGCTCTGTCTGAGGAAGGTGCCTGCTATTTCCTTCCATTGTGGGGGGAGGGGAGAAAGAGCTGGTGACGGATTGGGATGGTGGCTGAGAAGACAAAGAGAAGCAGGCAGCGCGTGACATTTTAAACTCGGGGAAATCGATGGAACTTGCTGGTGGACTAGATGTGGAAAGTCAAAGGAGGGGGGTGGAGAGACCCAGGTTGACTGCTAACTTTCCGGCTCGAGTAGGAGGAGGTGCCATTTACTGAGCCCGGAGTGTGGCAGAAGGCGGGCGTGGTGGGCGCTGGGAGCACTTACAGTGTGAATTCGCTGTGGGCATCTCAAGTTGTTGATGCCTGAGAGATCCACGTGAGGTGTCAAGCAAGCGGTGGGACATAGGAGATGAGTTTTAAGGAAACGGGTCCATTACCTTGGCCCAGGTGCACCAACTCAGGGCGCCCCTCCATGCAGCCCCCACTCCCCCACGTCTCTTGTTTCCTCCTAGACTGCTCCTTGTGCCAGTACTGTGACATGTCCGGGTGTGATCAGGCCTTGGGTCCGAAGGAAAAGTTCTCCAAGGGACTTCCCCTTTCTGTTTTCAATACCTGACCCCTTGCAGCGAGCTCCCTGTTTTCCAAACCTTAGACCCAACCCCGGGGAGTGAGCTGAGAGCTCCCAGTGACCCCCTCTCTCTCTGCAGGTGAGTGTGCCCCTGGACTTGGTGTCGGCTGCCTCTGTGGGCTGAGGGCCTGCGAGTGCGACAAGCAATCCGCCTACTGCTTCAAGGAGAACCTGCCCACCTACGAGAAAAACTTCAAGCAGTTCTTCCTGAGCCGGCCCCGGTGTGGCAGGCGTAAACTCCAGTGCTAATGGGGCCACGGAAAACATCCGTCAGCATCTGCTCTAGGATCACTTCGGGAAGCCCTCTCCCATCATCCCAACAGGCTGCAATCTGTGCAGCTCACACCCCAGCATTCAGCCAGGGGGTACTCCTTTGTCCCTCCTCTCCAGAGGGCTGGAGAACAAAGACAAAATCTTGGCATCAACGGAGGGAGACAGACCATACGTGCGCACACCAATCAGTGACACATTCCCAGGGCAGGAGGGGGTGGGAGGCAGTGAAACAAGGTGGCAGCATAGAGAGATGGCCGCAACACCCGCCCTAGGAAGTTCCCAGGAGGGAAGAGACCCGGATCTTCCCTAAAGTCTCCCTCCACCCTCCCCCCAACCAGCCACACCCCAGATCAGGATGCAGGGCAGACTTGGGGAACAGGCCCACAGTCCAGATCTAGCTGTGAGCAGAGCAAGGCCTTGGCACACAGGCTCGGACCCTTGAGGCACACTCGGAGCTTGTCTCTCATTGGTTCGAGTTCTGCCCTCTGAAAAGGCTCGGGGGAGAGAAAATTGATGCCAGTGTCATCTCTCAGGAGACAGAGGACGAGAGCATCCACAAGCGGCACCAGCGTTCTCACCTCTGGATTCCTCACCTCTCACGAGGCGACATTCTGCTTTTCCCATCACGAAGTAGAGCTTTTTCCCCACCCCTGGAATCTGAACTCTGAACTGGGCTTGTGGCTTTCAATGGTCGATAGGATGTCGTGGGCTGATGGTCTGCCAGTTCCCCAGTCTAGGCGCTAGGTCTTGGACTCTCTCAGGATCCCTGCCTCCACCATGAGGACAAGCCTGGCTGGCCAGCCCGAGGCTGGGGGCCCACCTGGACCAGGGTCATCAGCCCAGTCGTCTCCACTGCGTCCTCAGACACGAGAGAATGCTTGGTGAAGATCAGCAAAGCCAACCCATAGCTGACTACAGACGCATGCAGGAATCTAGCCACGACAGAACAGCCACCCTGCTGAGCCCAGGTCGAATTGCCAACTCACCGAACCGTGAGCTAAATAAAGGCTGCTGTCTTAAGTCACTCGGTTTTGGGGTGGCTTGTTCTGCAGCATAGCTCGCTGCGTGATTGGTCTTCATTCACTGAGGCTCCTGGGTTCCCGGCACTGTGCTGTGCCTGGGGGCCCTCGAAACATTGGGGGTGTGATCCCTGCCCCTTACCTGGGAGGTTGGGGAGGCCTTGCTCATGAAATGATGGGGAACACACAGATGGATGGGATCACTCAGTCACCCAACAAACATTTATTGAACCCCTGCTCTGGGCCAGGCATAGTGTTGGGCAGTAGGAATTCAGAGATTTAAAACAAACATACAGAATCAGGTCTGGGAGGACATTAGGAGCTAGAGCAGCTATTAGAAGTTCAAGGTCAGATACATCACTGGTATGAAGACAGAGAGGAAAGCCCAAGGCGGGTGGTCTGCAGAGGGCTCCTTGGCTCTGCCTGATTCAGCTCACACGGTCACGTGGGAAATTGCTCTGTTCTTCCCCTTTGCTCTGCCCGCATGTGCTGTAGTCATTGCTGGAGGGGAACTTGGGGTTCATTCCATCAGAGTGGGTCTGCAAGGTCTCTGAGCGGAGTGGTTGCAGAAGGGCAGGCGTGGAACCAGGGGTTCTGGGCCCCAGCCAGGTACCTCCCTCCTTGGGGGTTCCTGACTCCAGCAGAGTCCAGCTCAGGACCCAGTGTGTCTGGCCATCTGCCATCAAGGACCAAGAGGAGCCAGGGCGGGGCTCAGCATGGAGGACAGGGGTTCTAGGGAGGGACCCAGGCCGTCCTCAACTCCTGGCTCACCTCCTGATCCGTAAGCAGAGGACATGGGCCTGTAAAGGCATCCAGGCCCACTCAACGTCACTGCCCCGACTCTGGGAGGAGTGAGGGGGGGCCTCCTCCGTCTTTGTCCCCCTCCCCAGGCCAAAACCTGTGTACTGAATTCTTTATCCCGTATCTCACATCCCACATCCAGTCTGTTGGCACACTCTTCAGAATGCATCTGCATCCTGTATGTATAAAAAACTTCAGTAAAAATACACATTAAAAAATAAAATGAGATGGAGAAATCTAGAATATGATTTCTCACCACCTTCAGGGCTGCGGTCTTGATCTGAGCCACATCACCTTGTGCCTGAGTTACCACAACTGCCCCTCTCATTCTCTCTGTTCCACCGTCCTCAGCCCTGGCATCTGACCCTGTCCCTCCTCTCCTCACCTCATTCCAGGCTCCCCAACCCCCACCCCCGAGTGCCCTAATGTCCCTCCCTGATCATTTCCACCACCCCTTGACTCCACCTCCTGTACCCCCTCTGTCTCTCCCTCCACCAGCCTCCATGGCGCTCTTGAAGGCACCAGATACGCTCCCTCCTGAGGACCTGCCCCGCTGTTCCCTCTGCCTGGAAGGTGCTTCCCACAGGAGTCACCCCTCCTCCTTCAAGTCTTTGCTGGAACCTTCCTAAGGCTGATGCTGCCTACCCTTCTTCATACTGCTCTCTCCCCACTGTCACTTCCATCTCTCTGTCCCGCCCTCCCAGTCTTTTCTGCCACGTGATGCGCTATTTACATTCCCTGACAGCCACTGTTCATGGTCTGTCTGCTCACTAGAATATCAGCTCATGAGGGCAAGGACCTTTGTCCCCTTTTAAAAAAAGTCACTGATGGCCAAAACCCGTTTGGCTCAGTGGAAAGAGAGTCGGCCTGCGGACTGAAGGGTCCCAGGTTCGATTCCAGTCAAGGGCACGTACCTTGGTTGTGGGCACATCCCCAGTAGGGAGCGTGCAGGAAGCAGCTGATCGATGTCTCTCTCTCATTGATGTTCCTCTCTATCCCTCTCCCTTCCTCTCTGTAAAAAGTCAATAAAATATAGTTTTTAAAAAAACTTAAAAAAATAATAAAATAAAATAAAAATAAAAAAGTCACTGATGTATGTGTTGAATGACACGATGTCAAGAGAGCAGGTGGAATGTGAAGGAATTGCAAGTAGCCAGCGTGGCGCGCATGGGCTGTGGGGGTGGCGGTTAGAGGGAGAGAAAGAGATGAGGTGGGTGGGGCCCGGCCAGGGACAGCCTGCGGTCACGTGGAGACATCTGGGAGCAGGGAGTCCCATGTTGTGAGCCACCCACCACGCTCCACCTGTGAGAACGTGGCAGCTCAACCTCCTCAGCCCCAGTGTCCTCGTGGGCAAACCGGTGGCTGGTGGAGGCTGTGTGAGGCCATCGCAGGGACGCGGTAACGTCCATTCCCTTCACCGCTCGGCGCTGTTATTGAGGAGCTCCCTGCCTCAGAGGGGACCGACGTGGAAGGCGGATGTCTTTTTATGACAGCCTCTGTCAACTTTGACCGGCCGCGATTCTTGCTGTCTGGCCGAAGCCTTTAGCCAGTCCTGGAGGTGGAGTGGTAGTCACACCCTCTACTAAGGGCCTGCTGGGGACTGTACACCACAGGGAGCGGTGTCGCTGCTTTAGGATGGCTGTGCGCTGAGTGCTGGTCAGCTGTGGCTGGTGCAGCCGCTGTCCCCCATTCCCACTCCTGGGGTGTCTGCAGAACTGTGAAGGGCCTGGGGACCAGCAGGTGTGGGACTGTGGCCAATGGCAGTGTGAGTGTGGCTGCAGGCCCTAGCGGGGGCAGCGGGCTGGGGATGGCAGGGACTGAGGTGACTGAGTTTTGGGGACAGTGCGTAAATGGCTGGCAGCTCATGGGATGAGCCAGGCATTATTGAGCTCATTAAGGAGCAGAGTCACATCCAGATGTGAGAACAAAGAGAAGGATGAAGTGTGGCCCCAGCTGCCAAGAGTGGAGAAGAGGAGTCCAGACTGTCCCCAAAGCCTTGTCCCTGGACTGGGGAGCCTCCAGGTACTGAGCCCTGACCTTATCCAGGCCCAGAGCTCCTTTCATGCACAGAATCCTCAGCCCATCTGCAGGCAGATGCCGTTAACATCCCAGTATCCTCAGGCTCAAGGCCACACCGCTGGCACGTGGCAGAGCGGGGGACTTGAGCCCAGCACTGAGGCGCCCGCCCTGAGAGTCTCCTCCACGGGCATGTCCCAGAGGGAACCCGGTCTTGGGGAGAGGAGGGTGAGGCAGTGTAACCAAGGAGACTGCTCCCAGGGCTTAAATATGCCCTGCGTCTAGCTAAGCCACTGAGTGGTGGGGCGGTTTCACTCATCGATTCACACCTCCACTGCACGGATACCCCGTGTGTGAGGCTGGCACCATCCATTTGGTGGGAGTAGGAGAGGTCTCCTCCGCATGCACCTCACAGCCCAGGTGGAGACAGACAGGTGAACAGGAAATAACAGGACTGGGAGGTGTTGGGGGCGGGGTGGGGTGCCTTCAGGCACACCTGGAGCCATCCCTCCATCCATCCAGACCTGCTGGTCCGCAAAGGATTCTGGTCCTGGAAAGATGAAGTGGAAGTGAGCCAGGCAAGGCAGAGAGGAAGAGAGTGTGCTCCCGGCAGAGGGAACAGCCTGAGCAAAGGCCAGGAGGGAGAGAGAGAGAGAAAGAGAGAGAGAGAGAGAGGTGGAAAGACGCCCAGGCCTCAGTGAAGGAGGCTTGGGAGAGGCTCTGCACAAGCCCCCCCTCATTCCCGTGAAAACCCCACGAGGCTCTCTCTCATTCATTGTCCTTGGTCATCAGCCAGGTCCCAGGATCTGTGCGCATCCCCTGTTTGCAGATAAAAACAGAGTCTCTGAGAGGGCAGGGGGGCTGGAATGGGAACTCTCGTGTTCTGAGTCTAAACCTCGTTTCCTGTCCCCTTTCTCAGAATGAGGGGGCTGACAGGTGCTCTCTGAGGCTAAGCTCTGGGAGTCAGGGTGCAAAGCCTGCTGCCACGGCGGGACCTTGAGCTTCTCTGGGCCTCAGTTTCCCCCTTTCATTAACAAGGCTATTCATAGCTCCGCTCAGAGGGCTGCTAAGAGGGTTAAAGGAGCCGCCACACGCAAAGCCTGAGCACAGTGCTCGGCACATAGGAAGCTCAGGAATCCCCAGCCTGCTTCCTGGGCCTGGCATCTGAGACGGTGCGCCTGCCCGGGCTGAGCATGGGTGTTGAGCAGGCGGCTGTGCCGGGCCGCGTGCCTGTGCCCTTGTCCTGTACACCCTGCCCTGATGCCCAGCTTTGGCTGTTCACAGTTGGTGGTGTCAGCTGGGGAAGGTGGCAGCCAGCACAGGCCGTGCCAACCTGGGAGGTGGGAGTGGGGGTGGGGAGAGCAAAGGGCTGCCAGTCTGCATCCATAGTCAGTCCTGAGCATGAGGGGGTGGGGGCTCTAGCCCAGCTGAGACCAGGGCTGAGCAGCTTCCAGGTGCCTGGCTGTGGGTCTGGGACAATAAGTGTTCACAGAACCTTCCTCTTCTTTTCCCCTCACACCTCGATTTTCTTAAGTCACAGCTTGCCTTCTGCCAGGTTTCCGTTTGGGTAGATTGTCCCCATGAAAGTTCCATCAGCTCCTCCTTCCTTCCACCTATGGCTGTGTGCCAATCAGGCCCTGGCATCTTTGGTCCAACACGCCAGTGGCCAGCACTGACCGTTTCTGTTCTCCACGCCAGGCCCTGTTCTAGAGGCTACTCTTACCTGTGGCTGCAAATCCATGCTGTGTTCATCATTATCCACACTTCACAGAAGAGGGAAATGGAGACTGGGAGTGTGTCAAGTGATGGGCCCAGGACCACGTGACCCTTACGTGGCAGAGCCAGGCGTGCACCCATCTGCTCTTCATGAGGAGGTGTTAGTGGCAACGAAAGGATGGTGGAGGTTGGAAATGCGCATCCTCTCCTGTGCTCTCCTGGGCATTGCTGGTCTGGAGCAGAATCTCTGTCCGGAAGCAGAAGGGCAGGATGGGGGAGCACCTGGCTGTGGTGACCTATCATCACCACTAGGTGCCACCCGAGTTCTAGAGAAGTGTTGGCAGCCCGCCCTGGAGGGCTGTGGGGAGGAGCATTGATTCCCAGTGGATGGAGAAGAGTGGTGGAGGTCTGGGCTGAGAGGGGGCAGCAGCAAATCAGAGCTGGACAGAAGTTAAAGTAGTAAGCACACATTTTATTCAAGAACTATTGCAAAGGGGAGGGGGGGTGTAGAAAGAGACCTCAGTAGGGCTTAATTCCGAAAAGCTGAAAGGAAAGTGGGTACTGATACTAAGGAGCAGGTCAGGGGTCAGTGGGTAGAAAATGACTGAGAAGGTAGGGGAATTCTGACTAAACTGACCTAGCAGGATTCGTGGGCCAGATGATCAGATAGCACCGGAGGATGTGGAGGCTGGAGGGCGAGGAATTTCATTAGATACTGAGGGTGGGTGGGGAGTCTCACTGAACTGACATAGCAGGGTGGTGGCTAAAACCAGGCGGATGCAAAGATGGACACCGAAACCCCAAGGTGGAGGCCTGGTTGAGAAGACATCTCAGCGGGGCCCGACTAACGTGTGGTAAGGGAGAGTCTGTCAGTCCCTCAACAGTCACTTTCTGCTCTGCTGTGCAGTGGGCACTTTGGTTCACCAGTGACCATGGAACCATCTGCTGAGATTTGGTCATAGAGGATATCCCCCCACCATTTAAATGAGGGGACTTTCTGTGGAAACAGAAGAAAAACAAAGGCAATGGTTGGAACCAACAAAACCCAATTTCTGAGTCCAGAGGGCAGCCCACTGAGCTTCCTAGATGTTGGCTTGAAGCATCTTCGCGGACGAAGCGAGGTCGCCCGTGGTGCTCCAGTGGCTTGTCGTTTGAATGTCTTTGATGATGGATGGCACAGTCCTCAGTGTCAAAGTCATGGCACGGAGCATCCAGCTTCAGTTCCTCCCAGTGAGGATTTGGGCAGTCGGGTTTTACTTCTCTGTGACTCCAAGTCCAGAAGAGAGGAAGAAAACTAGAAATGTTCTTATGGAAAGCTGTAACCAGGTCTTGAAGGAAACTAGAAGAATTGACAGAAGGTGCCAAATGGCAGGATCAAGGGCACATTCCTACCTGTACAGGTGGATAACAAGCTGGAATGGAAAATGATATTTAACCCAGAGTCAAAACACTAGCTCAAGGACAATGAACATGGCTATAATTTAATAGCCCATGAGGTTGTGCTGGGTATCTCTATAGTAATCCCTCCCTCTTTTAAAAAAATTATTTTTTTATTGATTTCAGAGAGGAAGGGAGAAGGAGATGGAAGCATCAATAATGAGAGAGAACCATTGATCAGCTGCCTCTTGCATGACCCCTACTGGGGATCAAGCCTACAATCTGGGCACGTGCCCTTGATCAGAATAAAAGCGGGCACCCTTCAATCGGCAGGCCGACACTCTATCAAACTAAATCCGCTAGGGAAATCCCTCCCATTTTTTGATCAATGTTTACAAAATTAGTCTGATCTCTTTAGATTATTTACAGAAGGGCAGCAAGAATGGTAATTGACTATGTAAGCCTTTTGAGTTTGTGTGGCTGAAACCTTTCATAATGAATCTGACTAGATTTTTAAAAGCCTCACAAGGCTAGGAAGTGAAGCCAGGATCTCACCACCAATTTTTCTTGCAGTCCCTATCGCTATGGGTGAAATCCTCTCCTCTCAAGGCCTCCAAGATCTTCCTGTCTCTTGGGTCTGCCAGGAATTGGCTTCCTTACTCATCTTTACAGGTACCAGCCTGGTGTTTCCCAGAGGGCTTGGCAAGCATTGGCTCCCTACAATCATCTCCAGTTCTTTCAATCATAGCCTCTGCACACATCCTTCTCAAATAGGATATTCCAGTCGAGACTTGAAAATGGAACCACTGTCTCCAATTATGTTCTAAGGAAACAGATTCTTATTGCACTTATGCAAATATTTATGTTGTCATGAAAACAAGAATACTCAGTAAGGGTTTCCAAATTCTGAAGGGACCAGGCAGGGAGAAAAGATAAGTGTTTCATTTCTGCTTATGGAAGTATACTCTACTAAATGGTCCTGAGTTGTAGGTAACTTAATATAATAGGGAAAGGAGTTCCTTAAATCAAAAATATATATAAAAAACATTAAATAAAGAAGCAGAAATGTTCCAAACAACACTGTGGTCATTGGTCATTGGTTAACACAATCCCACGTAATTCATTCGTGTTGGCTCAATCTTGGATTAGCAGCTTTATGACCCACCAGCTTCTCTGCTAGTTCCGGACATCCTTACCCCAACTACTGGTATAATCTCAAAGTTGCTCAATGTCATCAGAGGCTTCTTCCCCAGAGTACCTGTCACAGTCCTTTCCTTGGGTCTCAGAAATAGTCCTTTGGAATGCAGTCTAAGTAGTTTGGCTACTAGCTGATTGCAAAGGCTTTCAGGAAATCATCAGAGAAAAACAATAACTATCAGTAAATGACAAAAAGCTTAAACCGGCCATGCTTAAAGATCTGATGAGACTCCTATATAATAAAAGCCAGGGACCATAAGCGTAATAACCAGAATGAATGCTCAACCACTTGCATGGACCACCTCTCAGTCCCTCCCATCTCCCACCTCCCCCACATCCCACTCCTACCCACAGGCAAATGGGGAACCACAGGAAAGTGGGTGGGTGATGGTGGGGAAAGACTGGGGACTGGTGAGTGGGCAGAACGGCTGACCTCTTGGTCCTTCCCCCTAGCCCACAGGCTCTGATGGATCAGCAATGATGAATGGGGTAACTGGGGTGGGTGGTGGGAGCACTGAGCTGGCTGTCAGGCCATTGGGATCCCCAGCTCATTCCCGGTGCTGATGGAAGTTGAGCAGAGGTGGCATTCAGCCTGAGGACTGGCGAACGGGCAGAAGATGGCCCTAATCGCAGGCTAGGTCTATGAACTCTACCCACACGATTTCATGCACTGGGCCTCTAGTGTATTATAATCCAATTGACAATGAAATGTGGTTGCCTCTGTAAAATGCAACATATTCAGATAATAACTAGAATCATGACTAGTAACATTGTACCAGGACATTGGACAGCAAGGTCATTGACAAATTTATATGAACTTTGTACATTTTTTTAACCCTCAGCCAAGGATTTGTTTATTAATATTTTTAGAGTGAGCAGAAGAGAAAGAGGGAAAGAGAGAAACATTGATGGGAAAGAGAAACATCTATCAGTTGCTTTCTGTATGCGCCCTGACCTGGGATTGAACCACAACCTAGGTATGTGCCCTGACTGGGAACAGAACCCACAGCTGCTTTTGGTGCATGGGACGACACTCAACCAACTGAGCCACCAACCAGGGCTGAACTTCATACCTTTTTAAAAATATTTATATTACTTTAAAATATTTACCCATACAAATATAACTTAGGAAAAGCTAAAGCATCTCTTATTTGATGCCTGTCATACAATTTCACTTGTCAAATAAACCAAATTATTTTTAGCGTCTCTCTTTTCACCAGGTGGAAGAACAAGTCCTTTGAGATGTCCCAGGCCCTTGGAAAGGGCCAGTTTGAGATCAAGATTTCACTTAGGACTTGGTTTTGGAAAAGCAAAATTGTCAAAAATATAAAAACAAGCAAACAAACAAACAAAAAAGCCTGTTGATCTTTTAAACGTGAGTCATCTGGTCTCTTTAAAAATATCAACTCTGATAAAACACAAAATCTTTGTTTCCTGTGCAGTTTGCTCAAGGGGTAAAGAAAAATCTTTTACAATCTCTTGTAAAGAGCAGACCAATAATCTAAGAAAACTTGGCTGTTTTAACTAAGAAAAGCAAATTCTAGTTTTGCATTTATGTGTTATTGTGCTCATTTTTAAAAACCTTATAAATAAATCAGTTCAATCTTAGCCAGCTTGACTGCCTATAAAATTCCTTCTCCACAAACCCTTTACAACTTTCTATACCCACTCAAAAATTTTGTCCTATATTTTTCTCTTTCTCACTCTGTAGCAATTTTTAAACACCCTCCGAACAACTGCTTTAAAACAAATTACTCTCCTTTTTTAAAAAACGAAAATGTGCCCTACATTCTTGCATATTTTGCATAGATTTTTCTTCATCCTTATTATTCTTAGTAGTTTTGTTTAAATATATTAATTAGAGGGGAAAAACCAAGATGGCGGCATAGGTAAACACCTGAACTGCTGTCTCGCACAACAACTTCAAAACTACAACTAAAACACAAAACGGACATCATACAGAACCACAGGAAGGCTGGATGAGTGGAAATTTACAACTAGAAGGGAAGAGAAAAGCACACTGAGACTCAGAGGAGCTGTGGAAGTAAAGGCAGAGGTATGGAGGCGCATGAAGAGAGAGCTGGCAACTGAGTACACGGCTCGCTTTTTCAAGCAGGAGGGAGACAAAAGCTCCCAACTGCCTGAACTCCAGGTGAGACTCTGGGGACCCAGACTCATCCAGAGAGAAACTGGACTGTCTGGCAGCGGGCAGAACCGAACTTGAGAGCAGCTTTCTCTCAGAGGTGCTTGCAGTGATTACCGAGGGACACGGAGACCTGGGGCCTGTTAGGGGAGGATTGACGGAAGCCATTGCTGTTTGCTCTACCCTGAGACTCCGCCCCATCCAAGCTGTGCACAGAGGCTTTTGCATATGAATGGCCTGGTCCTTTGAAATCTAAACTTGCCTAACAACTGCGGCTGAATCAATGAGACCCAGAACATCCAAAAGAAGGCCCAAAGCCCCCATAGCAGCTTGCACTGCTTCACACCTACGGATGAGGACAGAGGGGGAGGGTAAGGGCAGAGGATGAGGGTAAGGGCAGAGGGTGGGGTAAGGAACCGGTTGGAGAGGAGCTATGGGGGACAAAAAAGAGGAACAATTGTAATAATCTGAACAATAAAGATTTATTGAAATGAATATATCTATATCTATATCAATCAATCTATCTATCTATCTATATATATATCTATATATATATATATATTAGTAATGTAATTTCCAGTGAATACAAGGAAATAGACCATTGTTAACTGGTTTCCATATAGCAACATTCTACAGTAAATTAGCAAATTTTATAAGTATACCATCTCACAATTTTCTCTAGTATAACTTTTTATGTTTATTAAGGGACCCAAATCTATTCCTCTATCCCATATAAAAAGAAGCCAAAAGTATATCAGCTTAAACTTATGCTTAGTAATTCATGTTCAGTAGTTTAACTTACTTAGAAATGATCTACGTATTGATCACTTAATTTCATTTTATATAACTCTTGAGGTTTACAAATTACTAAAAAGATTTTGGAAACTGTTTTTAGGTGAACATCTTATAACATTAAACAAAGCTAGCCTCATCTCAGGTTACTTCCCTGCTGTTTTTACAACCCATGCATGTTAGACAAGTACCATAAAAGCCAAACTCTAAAATCTTAAAGACATGGGTTTCTTGGTTTACTGCGCTGTTTGGTCTACATGAAGTAGTAGAATCAAAGAATTCATTCTGGCTGCATCTTTACTTGTGCATTTACTTGTTGTTACGGTAAATTTATAATATTTACTAGAGGCTTGGTGCACAAAATTTGTGCCATAGGGGTGGTGGTGGGGGGGGAGGGGTTTGTCCCTCAGTCTGGCCTGCACCCTCTCACAGTCTGGGCCCTCTCAGGGGATGTCTGACTGCTGGCTTGTGGCTGTATGGCCTTCTGCTGCTGCATGGCCTACTGCAAAGGGGATGGTGGGTGGACAGAGGGATGAGAAGGTAGAGATTTAAAGGGGATCCTATGAATAGATTCATGGGTACTGAAGGGAGCTTCAGCAGCTGCTGCACATGCATGGGTTGGGCCACTACGGTCTGTCCTGTGAACACAGTTGAGTGAGTGAGTCAAGAATGGAGGCAGGCTCACCCTGAGTTCACTGTGCTTCTCTGAGTCACTGAGTTGTTCAGACTGACTGCCTTCTACAGAGAACAGCACTGGGATCAGGCCTAAGCTGGCAGTTGGACATCCCTCTCACAGTCCGGGACCCTTCAGGGGATGTAGCAGTGCTGAGCGGTGCTCCCGCTGTGGAAGTACACTGACCACCAGGGGGCAGCTCTTGTGTTGAGCGTCTGCCCCCTGGTGGCCCATGTGCATCCTAATAACCGGTCATCCTGGTCATTCTGCTGTAACCATCAGTTAGGCTTTTATATATATAGATAATTATAAACATCTAGTATATATGGTGTTACCCTCTTTAACTAGTAAACCTGAGTAGACTAAAGTGTATGCTCATATTCTACTTTACTGCTGATAACTCCGAAGACATGGCTGTTTTTGGTAAACCAGTGATATTAAACTGGTCTTATTTATCAAAGATTTGCTCAAATCTTTGAATGTGGGCTTAAAAATATTTGGGTTAGTTTCTATATTTCTGAGTATTTTAGGAATATTGAATGTATGCAAGTGCTTGTTTATCTCAAAGTCATTTTGAATGGAAGCTTTATAAATGAATTTGGTAATACCATCTTGAGTAGGAAAATATTACACATACATTACATACTCACATACACACATATTGATGATACAAACAGAGATCTTAATATGTTTTATTCTAAAAATTTAGCCATGATTAAGTAAAACATAGTGTTGCAGAGTCATTGGTTTAAATAAAATAGGTCATATCTTTGCTCCAAATTATGTTTTTGGCAGATGAACCAAATTAAGGTTACTTCTTCAACATGAGGGCTAATGCTTTGTACTGATATTTGTGGAAAGGACATTTAAGATTTTCATGTGTCCCAATATGTCACCTTATAAAGGCTGTGGGCTGCATTTTAGGCAACAGACTGAGGGGACATCAAGCAGTCAGCTGGATGTCCCCAAGGCCCATCTGAATGGACCAAATATCCAATCTTTTTCCTTTTTTTTCAGCTTTAAGAGTTGCTTTAGGAGACCCCGGTATCCTGTTGGGGCCCCTTCATAGGCGAGGTGGTGTGCAGAAGTGATTCAAGTGACTGTAGAAAGCTGAGGGGCTAGAGTGGGCAAGGAAAGGGCATGGTGGGTGGACAGAGGGATGAGAAGGTAGAGATTTAAAGGGGGTCCTATGAATAGATTCATGGGCACTGAAGGGAAGACCGAAGGTGGTAAGAGAAGGAGATGGGAAGAGGTCTCAGAGGAACCAGTTTGTGGCGGTCTCAGGTTTCCCAAAGAAGCCAGCGAAGTTCCACATTCAGCAGGGGTCTGAGAAGTGGGGTTTCAGTTGACTAGGAAGTTCCTTTGGGAAGAGCAGGATCAAATAGGGAGAACAGAGAAGTTTCCCAAAGAGCCAGGGGGAAATGCCCAGCCTGGAGAGCTAGGGAATGCATCCCTACTCAAAAGCCAGAGTCCGGAAGAATGACTTCCAGCCCAGTAGGCACCTTTCAGACAAATCAGCCTGGAATGCTAACCAGCTTCAGGGAGAAACTCGAACCTTCGGAATCCAAGCCTGTCCTCACCACACTGCAGCAGGCGCTAATCCACAGCCAGGGCTCAGGAGTCCGACTCACCAAATGGACCCTGATCCGTTAAGGCAAAGGCTTCCCAGGTGCACACTTGGGGTCCTGGATGAGAGGTCTGAGGTCCAATGATGAATCAGATATCACCAGAGACACGGCACCACGGCCATGAGAAAACCAGATGCCGGACATTAGGTTCAGGGGGAGAAACAGATTTTATTCAAGACTCTTGCAACAGGGGGCAGTATAGCACCGGGCTCCGTTCTCCATACAACCATTGCAAAGCCACGTTTGTCTGAAGCGGGGAGTTACAGGAGCCGAAGGTGGCTTGGGGGTGGGACATTGCGAAGAGGGTAAGACAATTCTTGCTAACCTGACCCAATAGGATTCTTGCTGAAGGCAGGCCAGGATGGTCAGACGGTGGAGGATATGGAATCTGGTCAGACATTGATGGCGGTGGGGATTCTTGCTAAAATGACAAGGCTAAAGCTGGGTGATGCTGAGATGGACATGGAAACCCAACGGTGGGTAAGAGGTCTCAGGAGCTGCAGTCGAGCTTGGCCAAGGAGAACACCTTTTGGCCATGGCGGCTCCTAGACCGAGGTGAAGCAAGCGCAGCCCCGTCCACACACCTCAGCATGCAAGATCTCATAGCCTGAAAGGAGTGGTAAGGAAGGAGAGAACCTCTAGACTGCAGGAGCCCCTTCCTCAAAACATGTGACCCCCACTCCTCCGCACCACCATCAGACTCTTCAACCCAGCTCCACACCTCCGGTCTGACATCTGACCCTCATCCCGTTTCACCTCTCTCTCACCTTCTCCCCACCCTTCCCTCCCCCTCGCCCCCCAGCTGCTCCCTCTGTGCCTCCCTGAATCTTCTGCTCAGCTTCTGCCTTTGTTTCCCTTTTCACCCAGGGGGGTCCCAGCCCTCAGCCTTTCTCGCTCAGGGCTAAGGTCTCTCCGCCCCCTGGCCTGGCTGCTGCGTGAGGGGAGGTGCAGGGGGAGCGGCTGAGGGCTGGGCCCCGCTTCTCCTGTGTTTGTCAGAGACCTGGAGGCCTGGGCCTCTCTCTCAGGCCTCGTCTTCCACACTCAGGAGTGACCCCAACAAGCCACACGTCCCCTGCCCAGTCCAGGACCAACAGCGGGACCCGGACATGCCCAGTACGTACTGGGCTGGAGGATACTGGTGACCCCCATCAGGGCCCAGGCCTTCCTGAGTTCTCTGGGGATCAGCCTGGCTGGAGGGCTCCAGGGAGAAGGTGGCAGGGTAGCCCGAGGGCTCCAGATCCACCCCCACCTCTGCCGGTTCTGTGTGCCTGGTCCCCAGAGCAGGAACTGCCACCCTTCTTCTCTGTCCGCCCCCAGAGGGCACTAGGGCAGCGCAGGGGGTGGCGAGGAGGCAGGGCCACAGCTCCCGTTCTTGGGCGGCTCATAGATGCTACAGTTGGGGGTGGTGCCCTGGCAGTAGATGTTGAGGTAGTTGCGATGCTTCTCGTTGTACCTCTGCTGCTGGAAGCACAGAGCCACGCTCTTGTCGCACTCGCAGGTCTGCCTGTCACAGTCCGTCAGGTTGCGATCTCCTAGGGGGAGGGAAGTGCATGCGCTCTGAGGGTCCCCGGGTCCAGGGCCAGCGGTACCAGCACCCCTGGCAGGCCTGCCCCAGGCCTGTGAGCTCTGAAGCGCTGGGCTGGGCAGCCCGGGGCATGCTATACTCGGAGGGCCACTCAAGTCCAGCATGTCGTTGCATCATTGGGAAACTGAGGCTCAGAGGGGGGTGGGTTTACCCAAGTCACCAACAAACCCAAGGCAGAGCTGGGACGAGACTCAGGGGGCAGGAACTCTCCCCCCTTCACAGAATCGCAGAACACCCACCCTGGAGGCGTTCGTGCTGAGGATCCAACAAGGAAAGCATTCCCTCCCACGGAGCAAATGCCTAAAGCTCGGTAACTGTGCTCTGTTATTAATATTAGCCTCCCGAAACCATTCACCCCATTAGTCCCCACCTGAGGCGTGCCTTCGAATCAGCTGGCAGGCCTGTGAACACTCCTAGAGCCTGCCCTGCTCCACCCCTAGAGCTTCGGGTTCAGTGGGTCAGGCGGGGCCTGATAATCTGCATTTCTGACAAGCGCCATGGTGATGCCGATGCCCCAGGTTGGGGGACGCCCTTTGAGAACCACCCACTAGCCAATGGTTTGCAAATAGTTCAACCTCTCCAGGAGTTATCATGAAAACCACTGCTTGGGGGGTAAATGGACACCTCCTCTTTCAAGCCAGCCCCTCTGCCCCATGTTTAAATAGCAGAATATGGAGCCCACAGAGCCCCAAGTTCCCAAGGGCCCCAAGTGCGCTCAGTACCCCCCTCTCTCCAGACTCTTTCCCAGAGAACAGAAGACGAGTTTCCTTGCAAAGCTGGGCTGCTGATGAGCTGTTAGTGAGGGTCAAGGAGCACAGCCTGGGTAAGAAAGGAGAGCCGAAACCAGTTTGGCCCAGTGAATAGAGCGTTGGCTCGCGGACTGAAAAGTCCCAGGTTCGATTCCAGTCAAGGGCATGTATCTAGGTTGCGGGCACATCCCCAGTGGGGGTTGTGCAGGAGGCGGCTGATCCATGTCTCTCTCATCGATGTTTCTGGTTCTCTATCCCTCTCCCTTCCTCTCTGTAAAAAATCAATAAAATATATTTTAGAAAAAAGAAAGGAGACAAAGGGAGCTCAGGCTGCCCACAGCACTGGATCGGGGGCACCTGCTGCCCCAGGGAGGAGCACAAAGAGGAGGCAGGGCAGGGACATCTGGGCCATTAGCTTGGATACCGCACCCGTTGGGGAAGACCATAGGGAGTCCCGATAAAGGAGGAAATTCCACCGGGCCCCACTCCAATAGCTTGAAATCTGGAAACTCTGAGGGTCTGGGATGGCGCCACCTTCTGGTGGGGTCCCAGTGACAGAACTGGAAGGGAACCAAACCCCTTCCTGTACCCCTGGGGAGACTGAAGCCAGGCACTGAAGGGCTCTGCCCAGGGCTACAGGGCTAGGAGATGCTGGCAGAACCCGGATTTAACCCCCAACCCCCGGCTCCAGGGCAGTGTCAGCAAGTCTCACAGTCACTAAGAGATTCCTGCGTCCCACCCAGACCCTCTGAATCAGGATCTCCAAAGCTGTAGAAACTCCAAGACGAGAGAAACGGGGACCACGTCAGCCTTGGGGATCAGACCATCCCAGGGAGACGGGCCAGAGCCACCGCGAGGGTGGTCAGCTTTAACAAACAACCAAAACAAGAGGCCTGGCTCATTTGAATTTCAGACAGACAAACATTTTGAGTATGAGTCTATCCCAAAGATTGAGGGGACACACTTAGGCTAATTTTAAATCCCATCCTAACACTAATTGGCGTTAGGCTAATATTAAATTTTTAGGGTACGTATATCCCATGACATGTTTACGATCTTATGCGTGAACATTTTTCGTTGTTTATCTGAACTTCAAATGTAACTGGGCGTCCCGTTTCAGCTGGCAGCCCTCGCTGCCCAGGGCCCAGCACAGGCTGGGGCAGGTGTCGGGGGAGGGACTCACTGCAGACAATCTTCGTTTTATTCTCGATCCTGTACTCATAGTGGTCCACGTAGGTGTGGCAGCCCTGGTCAAAGAGCTTCTGGTAGCAGCAGTCATGGGCATGGCAGCACCTAGGGGCGGGTAGAGGACAACAGGCCCGCATCACCAGGCTAGGCCCCTCTCCTCCCAGCAGAGAGCCTGACCATCTGTTCCATTTCCTCATGGGTCAGACCTTCGGACTGAGGCCCAGAGAGGGGTGGGTACTTCCCTGAGGTCACACAGCCAGGAAAAGCAGGCCAGTGCCCCAGGTTCTTGTCCCTGATTATGTCTCTTTGTGCCCAGGGCTCCCCTTCCTTAGAACCCTGGCTGCGGGTTATACACGGACTATATATATGCAGAGGCCATACCTGGCTGTGCATGGTGCCCAGAAAGAACCAAGGTCTGAAGGCTTGAATGGGATACAGTGGTACCTCGAGATACTAGTGCCCTAACATACGAGATTTTTGAGATATGAGCCGTCGAGCGAGCGATTTTTGCTTTGAAATACGAGCAACATTTGAGATAGGAGTCATCGCCGGCTGCACGCGACCCACCAGTTTACCGAGACTCGAGTGTCTCATAGTTTCCCACGCCTCAAGGTTACGGAACCAATTAAACTCGTCTCTTGAGGTACCACTGTATAAGGGCTGGGGGACAGGAAGCAAATGTGGGGTGGCCGTGCCTATCCCCTCTAATGGAGGGGAAACAATTAGTCAACATGCGTCTATTAAGCTCCCGATGATAGCAAACTCGGTGCTGGCTGCTTTGGGGGAGACAGGAGTGGAAGGCAAGCCATGACTTCGGGGCCCCCTGTTGGATGGAGGAAGCACCCACAGCCCTGACCTTCAGGGCCTGCGACCTGATGGGGCGGGGGTCACAGCCCTTGCCTTTGTCAAGCATAAGCGTGCTTTTCGGGGGGAGGGGAGGTCAGAGGTTCCTTCCTGGCCAGAGTGGGAGTTCACATGCCTGCCCGAGACCTTTGAGATGGACGATAGAGTGTGTCCACCATGGTTAGAGAGGACACGGGTCAAAGGTCAGCTCGTCGTCACTAACTCATCAAACAAGCCTCGTCTTTTGGGGAAAGGGCGTCGCCCACCTCCGGAAGATGGAGACCAGGCTGACCCCTCAGCCCCAGCTGGTTCTGGCGGCAGCCCTGGCGCTCCGGAACCTACCAGTCTACTTCGTCCATGGGCAGGCCACGCCCCCCCAGCCCGCAGTAGCAGCCGTAGCCCACGAAGGACAGGATGGCATTTCTCCCGGTGACGGCTTCCACCATGGACTTCAGGTTGAAGAGGCTGCTGTGCGCGGCAGGCAGGGCTGCAAGAGAACCGAGGGAAGCGGTGGCAGCCGCCCTGTCCACCGGGCGGTCCTCCCCACACCCAGGCCCGGGAACGGGGGTGGGCAGAGGAGGAGGAAGGAAGCGATGTACAGAGTACGCAGAGGCCACGCTCTTACAGAAAGCCCTGGGGCCTGAGAAAATAAAAACAGTGCCTGTCAGGCGCTGTCCTAGGCCCCATCCGCACATGAACTCATCGAGTGCTCACTGCGGCTGATGACAGGCTATGGTGGGGTAGCCGCCCATTTTACAGATGAGATCGCTGAGGCCCAGAGCACTTGGGAACGTGCCCAAGAACACGCTGAAAAGCGGCGGGGACAGAATGTGGACCCAGGCGGTGAGAATCCAAGGCCCAGCTGGTCTGGAAAGTGTAAGGGGCTTCTCCCATGGACCTGCTCCTCAGGACACTGGGGTTTGGTTCTGGGTCCTTCTGGCTGGGCCTGGCTCCTCTGCCCCCAGCGAGGACTCAGCGTCCCAACCGCAGTCCTGGGGCTGGTGCATCTCAGGCTAAATCCAGAGACAGCTGGGTGCCCTGGTCATTCAATGAAGACATACATGTAAACACACATACACACACACACACAGACACACACACAGACACACACACACACACACACACACACACACACACACACACACACAGGCAGGAGAGCTGCTCTAGCCCCATTGATGAGCAAACGAAGGCTCAGAACCTGGAGGGGCAGAGCCCGGACATGGGTCCAGGTTTGTGTGCCCCAGAGCGTGAGGCCAGCACCATGCGGGGCCGCTCCGGCCTGTCTCCCCTTCCCTGGACCCCTCCAGCTGGGCCCAGGCCTAGGTGCCCACTCGCTCCCCACTCCCCACCCTCCTCCACAGCCGAATAGGAATTGTCCCAGGACGGGAGGGGGGTGGGAGAGGGGCTGGCAGGCAAGAACTTCAGAAACTGGACACTGGATGGAATCCCACAGGCCACGACTACTTGCTTTTGAGACATGGTTGTCCCACATCACTAGTGACAGGGAACTCACCATCTCAACCTGCCTTAGTGGGTCGAGCACAGACAGGGTGGGGCCCATAACTATAGCTCCTGGCGCTCCATTTTCCCATCTGTAAAATGGGAACATTGGTACGGACTTCCTGGGATCCCCCCGGGGCAGTGCCCGGTTTGGAGCCAGCATGCACCAGACACTCGCTCCCTGCATGGCACCCTCCAACTCCTGGGGCTTGTTCGGACCCTGGGCCGGACCTCCCTGCCCCCCTCAGAGAGCTGATGTTGGGGATCCTGCCCCACTGGAGTCTCCCTGTCGATTGGCTCTGCAATTTTCGACATGACAGAGAATAAGGAGCGAGCAAGGGAGGACACGGGCAAGAAGTAGGGAGAGGTGACAGATGACTTTAAGAGGATGTTTAGAGCCCTATCCGTGCCTGCACGGGGGCCCGGGACAGGCAGAGAGAGGACCCTGCAGCCTGTGGGCCCCAGCCTGTCTCTCGAGCTGCACAGAGATTTGGCAGCGATGACTGCTGAAAGGCCAGGGGTGAGGGGTGTCTGGGGAGGCTAGCTCTTCACCCCGACCCTCACCTCTGCTCTGCTGGCTTCTTGGTGCTGAGAAAATGTGTGTGCCAAGCAGCTGTGGAGTCGAAGGGACTGGGTTTACAAACAGGTTTAACACTGAGAGACTGTCGGCAGGTTGCATAACCTCTTTGACCTCAATTCCTAAATCTGACAACAGCCAATAATGGCATTCCTTTGGGGGGCGCCCTGTGCAGAGCCCCTGAGGTCCTGTGTGAGGTCCTGGCCCCCTCACTCCCCAACCTGAGCCCCAACCTCCTGCCCCACCCATCCTCTGGCTGTGCAGGCATTACCCCCGCCGGGTGGGTTCATCCCCAGGACCCATCACACAAAAGGTGGGCACACCCAGACCCACCCAGACAGACACACCCACTTCATCCTCTCCTCCACACGCTGCACACTGCTGCACACACTCACACGGACTTTATACACTCACACTCACACACAGATGCACACGCTTCTGGTTGTCAATGAAACACACTCACCTGAACCCATATCTTCCACACTCAGGCACCACGTACACATCTCACTCACACACCATCCACACGTCACACATATACTCTCCCCCAGGCAACGCCCAGAGTGGAATCCGCCGCCTGAAGTGAGGTCAGGTCCGAGCTCCAAGTGCAAGACACAAAGTCTGCGCTCAGTCGGGCCAGAGGCCGTCCCTGACCAGTGGTTTGGGCTGAACTCAAGTGGTTATTTTCCAAATAACAGTTCACTTTGCCCGAATTCACCCAGCAGTGTCGCGTGTCCGGCCACATGGAGCCTTATTTTGCTGCTGGCATTTCTTTTCCTCCACGCGGGCTGTGTCCCGGAGAGAGGGAACAGGCTGCACGGAAAGCCAGGGAGAGGTTCAGTTCATCTTTCCGAGGCACCTGCCACCGGAACGCCGAGGTGTGTGGGGGTTCAATGTGTGTCGGGAGCTTCAGCTGCCCCCGATCCACATGCCTGGGGTTACTATCCTCGATAAGAAGTCCCCAGACCTGTTCCATCAACTTTGTATATGCTCACATAGACACCACTGCTCCATACATACCACATACAGGTACCTGCACCCCTATGTTCTTATACACCCTCTAGACACACATCACTCAATTGACACACACACAAAAACTTAATTGAAATGTGTACACACAGCCCTAACCAGTTTGGCTCAATGGATAGAGCATCAGCCTGCAGACTCAAGGGTCCCAGGTTCGATTCCAGTCAAGGGCATGTACCTTGGTTTCAGGCACATACCTGGTGGGGAATGTGCAGGAGGCAGCTGATGGATGTTTCTCTCTCTCTCATCGATGTTTCTAACTCTCTATCCCTCTCCCTTCCTCTCTGTTAAAAATCAATAAAATATATATTTTTAAAAAAATGTAATCTCCTTAAAAAAAAAAAGAAAGAAATGTGTACACATAAGATCATCATCGTATGCTCAGGCACACCTACACACACATTGACATAGGAGTATGTCCACACATACACTATCAGCTTCTGTCCACATGTACACACACACACAGACACACCTTCGATGCACACAAACACCCGGGTTTGCGGGGTGCCCAGACGCCCAGCGGGTGCCAGCACTTTACGAGGTTTGCTCAGCCCCGGGCCCTGCCTCCGGAGGCTTGTAAATGCACTGCTTGTGGCGTGTGTTTACACGTGGAGGAGGAAGGAGCAGCCCAGAGAGGGGGAGCCTGCCAGGGGCCGAGCGGGAAAACTGGAGGCCCAGGAAGACCAAGGACCGGCCCAAGGTCTAGCTGCTGCTCAGTGGACGGAAAAGCACGATACCCAAGGCCAAGGGAGAAAGCGGGGGGCGGGGGTGAAGGAGGCATCCCCCCAGCGCCTTTACTCACTGCTGCAGGCCAGGATGGCAACGGTGAAGAGCTTCAGAGCCAGGCTCGATCTGAGAGAGGACGAAAGCCAGGTCCTGAGTGGGGCCATTACTCCTTCCTGCAATCCCAGGCCTGCTGCTCCCTCCCGGGCCTCATTATCACGACAGGTGCCCTGGGTGCTGTCCCTTGTTGACCCTGGCGACATGGATGCCGCGGTTCCGGCTGCCCATCCCTGTGATTAGCAGCTCCAGGAAGATCTGAGTACCTCCTCCCTGCCCTGTGCCTCCCGAAGGCTCAGCCCTCCACCCCCCGAATGGCGAATGGCGGAGCCAGGGAGGCACCCGGAGCCTTTCCCCTCCCACCCCGAGCAGGAGGCAATGTATTGCCTCCTGGGGTCGAATCACTGTTGCAGATCGGAACCAACCCCCTGCCATATTTGGACCAGAAAGTCATGTGACTCAGCGTGGTGGCTGGGTCTTGCACTCAGAGCCAAGGGACCTGAATCCTTGGTTTCTAGTCCCAGCTCTGCTTCTGAAATGCTGTGTGACCTCCGATAGACCTCTTAGCCTCTCTGGGCCTCGACTGCCTCAGGAGGATGGACGTAAGGCCCTTCTAGTGCTGACAATGCAGTGACATTTCTCAGCCACCCCTCAGAGACTCAGAGCTCTCCTTCCGGACACACGGATTTAAGAAGCCAGTTCCCCACCTCCATCCCTGCTGCTCTGCAGGGAGCAGGCACATACCTGGAGGTCCTCGAAGAAGAGGCCCTAAGATCAGGGCCCCTCCACCCAGAGTGGTGTCTAACCAGCACCGTCTTCCTGAACCCTTTGGGGTAGGCCTGCGCCCCATCTGCCATGTTCAGGGTTCTGGGGGACCAGCGACATAGGGCTCCAAAGGTCCGAGATCTGCTCCAAAGGCTCTGGGGAGTAGGCCCCAGCTTCTCCCTGCCACCTACACTGGCAGGATCGGGCCGGGGCAGTGCCCCTGGGCAGGAGGCTGGTGACACATGGCCTAGAAAAAGGAGGCTCCACCCCCTCCCTCCCACCACTGCCTCCACCCTGCCCACAGCTGCCTGGTGCAGTCCCCACCCCCGGTGCTCCGGCCTGCGGAGGGTGGGGGTTTGTGCACCTGGCCAGGAGTTGGCCCCTCCCGTTGCATCTGAAAAAAAAAATTAGTTCAAAGTCCTCTCTATCCCCATCCGAAAAGGATGTTAAAATTACTTAATGACACTGGCTACAGGCCCATGGGGCAGACTTTACTCAAGGGAGCCCTTACCATGGGGTCTCCCCTTGGGGAAGAGAGATTGAACTTAACTCCAACAAGGAGAACTGGAAATTGATGGCCGAGGATGAGGGTGGGGGTCAGTGGATGGCCAATACTGAGAGGAACTGTCAGGGGTCAGGGGCATGCAGGCAAGGATGATCAGACATCACGTGGAAGAGGGGGGAGGAAGAAAGGAGGCTGAGGAACCCCATCAGATGGAATTGGGAGTGATCAGATATTGAGGATGGGGATTCTGGCTGAACTGGCTTAACAGGATTCTTCCTAAAACTGGACAAAACAGAGACAAACCCGGAAGCCCAAAAGCTGAGGCCTCGCTGAGCAAGAGTTCAAGACAGCCTGCGTGGCGTTTGGTCCAGCAGAGAATGGTCCCCAGCGTCTCCATGTGGCTAGGTGCCTGTCTGCAGGCTTCCCTCCACATCTGCACCATGCCGGTGCCCACATCTGGCTCAGACGGGAGGGCACAGCACAGGCACCTGGCAGGAAGCCCGCCCCGGAGCAGGGGTTCCCCACCTGCACCACGGGCAAGCCCCCCCCCCGCACCCCGTGTGCTGAGCAGATCCCTCACCCCACACTAGATCCAGTCAGAGCCTCTTCCCCACCAAGTCTGACAGCCAAAATGCCTCCATACATCACCGATGTGCCCAGGGGGCTCAGTGGCTTCAGGCTGAGAGCCCCGTGGCCTGGGAGTCGGTGCCATGTGCCTCGAGAATCTAGAGTCTAGACAGAGGGTGGGTGCGTGTGGGAAAGATGGACAGGAGAGGAACAGAGGGGCCTGGAGCCTGGGAGTCCCTGGAGGATGGCCTAGTCCCACTGATGGGGCTCCGACAGCAGCACCCCCACAGCTCGGTTCTGAGACCTTCCCTCCCCTCCGTGTCCCCAGCTGTGGACTGGATGTAACCGGCTTCCCTGATGGTTGGACAGATGGCAGGAGCCCTGCCAGGTGGGCATGGGGTAGGCACTCGGTGAAGGATCTGATTGCTGCCAAGCCCAAGCTCCTTCTCCAGTCTTTTTTTTTTAATTTAAATAAATTTTTATAGATTTTAAAGAGGAAGGGGAATGGAAAGATAGAAACATCGATGATGAGAGAGAATCATTGATCGGCTGCCTCCTGCACACGCCCCATTGGGGATCGAGCCTGCAACCCAGGGATGTGCCCTTGATCGGGATTGAACCTGGGACCCTTCAGTCCTTAGACCAACGCTCTATTGACAGAGCCAAACCAGCTGGGGCCCTTCTCCATTCTCGAGGTGAACTGGGGTGGAGGGAAGGGGGACAAGACAGAGGGAGGGGAGAATATTCTTGGAAATGAAAACTCCAAGCAACCCTCCACCTGTGCATTGGCCCTCCTCCCCCAATGCCCCTGAGTGGCTGGTGAGGGATTGAAGGACCCTCTGGGGCTTCCCTTCCTAGGAATCCACCACACCAACTGGCCAGCCTGTCCCACAGGTCACCCCCTCCTCCCAGCCCCCATCCTGCCTCTGCCCAACGTCCTCTCCAGGGATCCAGGCCCTTCTCCTTCCAGAAGTTCTAGAAAACCCCCACTGCCTCCAGGCACACCCTGGCCCAGAGGAGGGTGCTCATGTCCACTTGCTTACACATCCCCCCAGAGGTGCCCGTGCACGTTCTGGTGTGTGAACCTTGACGCTTCACTCAGACCGGGCATCCTGGGGACCAGGGGACTTTATTTCCTCCAAAGCCCAGGGATTCCCAGAGGACAGGGCCTGCCTGCTCAGGCTGGGAGCTCCCTGAGGACCGAGAGCGCTGGAAGGCTGGGCTCTGGCGTCGCTTGCCTGCACAGAGCTTGGTTCCGTCTTTGCTTCCATTTTGCATATCCTCATAAAGATATCACAGCCTCGGAAGGAAGAAGAACTAAGAGGTAAGGCCAGTACAGCCTACACCTAGATGCTATAGCCTCCAACCAATAGAGCCACTTAGATCTGTGCCAAGGAGGCCACCACCAGGGTGGGGACCCCTGCAGGTCTCCAAACAGCCCTGTTGCCAGGTTGTCTGGTACTCCCGCTGGCTGTGCTGGTTGGGCTGGTCTGCAGAGGGTAAGCCCCTGAAGTGGGGGGATCAGCCTCTCCCTCTCCCTCCCTCTCCTTCCCCTCCCCTTACCAAGCACAGTACCCAAAGTCAATAAACTGGTCGACCCAGTATTTCCACTGAGGGAACTGTAAACTAAGATGCCAGCCAAGATGAAAAAGATACTGACTGTGGTGTTTTATATGATGCACCCCCAAAATCAGGAGCAACTTAAGTTAGGGGCTAGTTAAACAAGTTATTAATCAGCCATTCATAATCCATAATGTTTTTAAAGATTTGATAATAAAAAGAAACAAAATCCTGGATATGAAGGGTAATAGCAGTTTTGTAAAAACAAAAACGGGGAGGGGATGGGGATGAGAGGGTTGGCGTGCATATATACAAAAATTATCAGAAGGATATACAGCAGAACATTAGTAATGGTTCTTTTTAGGCAGTGGAATAGCTGATGGTTTTATTTTATTACTTGTAATTTTCGGTATTAAAATGGATGTCAGACAATACCACTAAGATGGAATAGCCAATTTCCTTGAAAGACACAAACTCACTCAACTGGAACAGCCTACATCTATTAAAGGAAATTAATGTTCAATTGTAGCTTTAAACCTTCTCGTAAATGAACTCCAGGTCCAGATGCCTTCAACTGGTGAATTCAACCCAATAACAATACTGCATTAACTGCTAGGGCTGCCGTAACAAAATAGTGCAGACAGGGTGGCTTAAGCAATAGACATTTATTTTCTCTCAGCTCTGGAGCTTGGAAGCCCCAGGTCAAGGTGAAGGCAGGTTTGGTTTCATTTTGAGGCCTTTCTCCTTGGCTTTCAGATGGCCACCTTCTCAGCGTCCTCACCTGGTCTTTCTTCCATCTTCTCATCTCTTTGTGAGTCCACATTTCCTCTTCTTATACAGGCCATGACATATTAGGTGACTTTACTTATATAAAACAAATATGCAAATCTGTAGAGATGGAAAGTAGCTCAGTGGTTGGCCAAGGCTGTGGTAGAGGGGGATTCGGAGAAACTGTTAATGGGTAGGGTTGTTTTGGGGGCTTGTTGAAAACGTTCTATAATTAGATGGTTCCATAACTGCATATACAAAAAAAAAAACTCACATTGATTTATACACTGAGAAATGAATAAATGGGATGATATGCAAGTTATATTTCAGTAAAGCTCTTTTAATTTTTTAATTTAATTTTTTTAAAATATATTTTATTGAATTTTTTACAGAGAGGAAGGGAGAGGGATAGAGAGTTAGAAACATAGATGAGAGAGAGACATCGATCAGCTGCCTCTTGCACGCCCCCTACAGAGGATGTGCCCGCAACCAAGGTACATGCCCTTGACTGGAATCGGACCTGGGACCTTTCAGTTCGAAGACCGATGCTCTATCCACTGAGCCAAACCGGGTTTCGGCAAAGCTTTTTTTTTAAATGAAACATTTTATTCAAATTTCAAAAGGAAGAACATTCTGATACATATCATATGGATGCAGCTTCAAAGGCCATTATGATAAGGGAAATAAGCCAGTCACAAAAGGACAAATACTGCATGATCCCACTCAGATGAGGAGCTGAGAGGCGTCTGGGGAGAGAGAAACGGGGAGTTTCAGGGGCGCAGATTTTCAGTTTGGCGAGATGAAGAGTTCTGAGGATGGACGGGGGGGATGGCTCACCGCACTGTGAGCGCACCTGATGGCATGAACTGCACTCTCTACGGTGGTTAACATGGTGAGTATAGTTGAGTACATTTTACCCAAAATTTGTAAAATAAATATTAACAATGGATCCTAGACCCATTTGTAAAACCAGACAAACATCTCGGGGTCCACAGTCATCCCCCCAATTCTGATTCCTCAGGCAGATCCACTCACTTTGTGCAAATCCTCATGACGCCCCCACCCCCACCACCAGATGGGCCACCCGGGGTCTGCACAGCCCAGCTTCCACTCAGCTTAAATGTGTTTGCTCACTCCGGGGACACGAAAGTCCCTAGCGGGCAGGGGCGGGGTCTGTCTGGGCGCCAGCGTGTTGTTGGTGCTCAGGAAAGCCCTTCATTGGCTGAGTGGCTGGCAGATTTCTTGCAAGCGTGGTCCTTGTCTTCCATAAACCAATGCTAACCACGAGAACACCATCCACCACCACTGAGCGCTTACGGTACGCAAGCCCAGCATCGTCTAGGCCCCAGGTCTCAGCATCTGTACAAGGACCCCATGGTGCAGGCTGGGCCTTCTCCTTCTCCTCCACCCCGTTTCACAGCGGGGAAAACAGCCAGGGAGGGAGGCAGGATGACCTCCACACTTCCTTCTGATCGCCAGGCGCTGCTGTGTCCTCATAGGATGTGGCCTGGAACAGGCCGCAGGCGGCCTCACAGGGTCTGAAGGCACAGCAAGAGCCTTCAAGCCACCACTGTGGTGTTTGATATGATGCACACCCAAAATCAGGAGCAACTTAAGTTAGGGGGTGGGAAGAGGCTGGGCTCTGCCATCACTTGCCCGCACAAAGCTTTGCCCATGTCAAAGCTGCTGGGCCTGGGAATGGACCTGCAGCTCTGAAAGAAGGTTCTGTGGCCACGGGCCTGAGCTTGGGTCACGCTGAGAGCACTGGAGGTCGAAGTAGAAATCCCTGCTGTGGGTGACCAGCTCTGCATCAATGAGAAACCAGTGGCCGGGCCCGAGGTGTGGTGAGGGTCAAGGTGCCCAGCCCTTTGGTTGGTCAGGACCTTAGAGTCTTTCGTCCTGGGAGAAGGAGGTCATGGGGTGCCATGCATTTACTGACCACCTACTGTATACCTATCATTCTACCTGTGATTTGGACAACATGCCTTCAGAGGATGCCTCACTGGGCCCCTATTTCGGATGGGAAAACTAAGGCTCAGGGAGCCGATGGATTGTAATCACGGTGATGCCCTTAGTAAGCTGGGATTCACACCCAGATCTGACTGGTAGCAAAGCGGGGTGTTTTTTTTTCTACCACATAGCCTGACTTCATCATCTAGAAGGCCATCTGAAGTAACCCCTGCTCCCTCAAATGTGTAGAAGTATAATATACAGGGGGAAACGCACCAATTAAAGCAGGTGGATGAATTTTCCCGACTTGGACACACCAAGGTAGCCCACAGCCAAAGAAAGAGCAGCAGCAGCGACAGAAGCCCTCCTGTCTAGTCCCCACCCCCTCAGCGGGGAGCCCTATCCTGACTGGTAAAAGCGGATTCAGTTTGGCTGTGTTGGAAGGTCCTATGCACAGAGTGTGCCCTCTTCGGTGTTGGCCTTTGGGTCAGCATTAGGTGTGTGAGGTTTTTCCATGTGCTGTGTGTAGTTTCGGCCCCTGGTCATCCCTCCCCTCTCCCCCACTTCCTACCCCCGCCACCCCAGCGGCTCTGCCTCCACGTATCCATTCTGCTGTAGGCGGGCACTTGGCGGGGCGGGGCACTCTGGTTGTTGACCCTGCTTGCTTTGGTTCTGCCCTGGTGCAGCTGCAGGAAAGTGGGTCTCTCTCCCCCACAGGCCCCTCAACTCCCTCCCTCCCTTCTCTGTTCCTGCTGGAAACCCCGGGGAAGTGAGCTTTCATTTCCTCTTGTCCTGCAAACCTCCAGTAAGTCCCAGCTTCGTCTCTAACATCGTCTGGCTGTTCATCTCGGATAGAGTCCAGTCAGGGGACCATCCTGGTACCTGGAGCTTTGCAGGCAGAAATGAGTCGAGGGGAGGTCCTGGCCCCTGGCTGAGAGGACGTGGGGTCACCCAGGGGATACCCCTTGGGAGATGGGGGTCCTCTTTCTTTTCAGCAGTGAGGCTGGGGACAGCAGACATGCAGGCTATGCCAGCTCTTCTCATGCCCACCTCCGCCTATATCAAGAGGGCAGGAAAGTCACCACAGAGCCCGGGGTACAATGACTCGTCTGTGAAATGGGGATGGGGCAGTAATCACGTGCACTCACTATGGGGGACCGCTTAGAACAGTGTCTGGTAAGGGCAGGTCCTGGCAGACCTGTGTGGTAACCCAGGCTCTGCCTCGTGCCTGCTTGTGACCCTGGGTAAGTTTCTGAACTTGTCTCCTCGCTGTAAAATGGACTTAGCAGGATCTTCCTTGTGGTGTGGATGTGACAATCTCATAACAAGCCGGTGCCTGACGCCCGGTAGAGGCTCCACAATGGAAAGTTCTTCATCGAATAAGCACTCCAGCACCTAAGCCCCCTCCTCTGCTTTGCGCCCACCACCTGCAGATCTTGGTGCATTATCAAAGTTTTTTCCTACTGTTCCCACGGACGTAAAAACCCACAGATCTGCTGACAAGTCTCAAGAAACCACCAGGCCCAATAAATAGGCACATGCTGCCAATGGAGGCAGAGGCAGGGGTTCTGAATGTCTACAGATTGCAGCGAAAAGAAGAGGCTTCAAACCATTTCTGCATCTGACCCAGCAATTTCACTTCTGAAAATTCACTGGAAAGAAACCACCTTGGTCCAGCTGAGCAATGACCTATGAACCAGGAGGTCACAGTTCAATTCCCAGTTAGGGCACATGCCCGGGTTTTAGCAGAGGGCATGCAGGAGGCAACCAATCATTGATATTTCTATCTCTTCTCCCTTCCTATCTGAAAACAATAATGTGTGTGTGTGTGTGTGTGTGTGTGTGTGTGTGTGATCTATAATAATGAGCAGTGGTGATCTTCAGTCCTAATGAGGAAAAAAATCAACCAATAGAAACAGACCCAGAAATCACTCCAGTGATGGCATTAGTAGATACCGACATTAAGGTAGTTACTGTAGCTATATTCTTTATGCATAAAAAGATAGAGAAGAACTTGTGCATATTAAGTAGAAACACAGAAGATATAAAAGACCCAGATTAAATTTTTAGAGAGAGAAAAATACACTGTCTGAGATGAAAGATAGAGTAGATAGGATTAACAGCAGATTAGACATTGCAGAGGAAAAGATTATCTCTCTATATAAAAGGCTAATATGCAAAGTGTCCTCTTGGGAGTTCCACCAGGAGAGCAGGAATTCGATCATTCACTGTGATGTGCACTGACCATCAGGGGGTGGCACAGAAAGAAGGAAGTCCCCAGCCAGCAGCCAGAGGGCCCCAATCGGCCCTGATCCCTGGACAGGTCTAGAGACCCTACCTATGCACAAATTTCAGGCATCAGGCCTCTAGTCCTAGCTAATAAAAGAGTAATATGCAAATTGACTGTACCTCTGCTACACCCACAAGCCACGCCCACCAGCAAATCAGGATGAGTGTGCAAATTAACCCAACCAAGATGGCTATGGCCATAGAGAGAGCAGGAGAGAGGCTTGGGTTGCCCCAGTGATGGAGGAAGCCAAGCTTTCCACACACCCTGGCCAACCCTGGCCTTCGCTCCAGGCTAGAAAGTTTCAACTGTAGAAGATAAATAAATCCCAGATACCAGGGCCTCCACTTGGGTTACAGGGGGGGCGTGGCCAGCCTGCAAACCACCACAGGCCCCTTGCCCAGGACACCCCACACCCGAAGGGAACCCCCACCTTGATCTGGGACACCCTTCAGGGCAAACCAGCTGGCCCCCACCCGTGTACCAGGTCTCTAGTCTATCTAATAAAAGAGTAATATGCAGATTGACCATCACTCCAACACACAAGATGACTGCCCCCATGTGGTCAAAGATCCTGCCCCCATGTGGACACAAGATGGCTACCATAAGATGGCCAGCAGGGGAGGGCAGTTGGCAGGGACCAGACCTGTAAGGGAGGGCAGTTGGGGGTGATTAAGCCTACAGGGGAGGGCAATTAGGGGTACCAGGTTGGCAGAGGAGGGAAGTTGGGGGTGACTGGGCCTGCAGGGGAGGGCAGTTAGGGGCAAACAGGCTGGCAGGGCAGCAGTTAGGCATCAATCAGGCTGGCAGAGGAGTGGTTAGGGAGTGATCAGGCTGGCAGGCAGAAGCGGTTAGGGGCAATCAGGAAGGCAGGCAGGTGAACAATTGGGAACCAGCAGTCCTGGATTGTGAGAGGGGTATCCGACTGCCCATTTAGGTAGGATTGTGCCTAAATGGGCAGTCAAACATCCCTCAAGGGGTCCTGGATTGGAGAGGGAGCAGGCTGCGCTGAAGGGCACCCTTCCCCTGCATAAATTTCATGCATCGGGCCTCTAGTTCTATTATAAGCAGGGATGATGTGGCTGATGAAGATGGTGATAAAGGGAGTAACCATAGCTAACATCTATTAAGCTTTAGCTATGGACCAAGCCCTGTTCACATATTATCTTATTTAATATGACCTGAAGAAGGCTGTGAAGTAGGTACTACATCACCCCTGTTGTACGTGGAAGGAACAAAAGACTCATTGCTGAGCTCTTTGCTCCAGGCAAAGCAGCTGGAATCCAGGCAGTCTTGCTTTGGCTCCCACCTCTTCATCCTCTTCACAAACCCCATGTTACCAGTGTGTGGTTGCCATACGTCATTCTCCCCATGGGTGAGGCTTGGTGCAGTATGCTGAATGCTCCCTGAACCCCACAGCCATCAGAGGAAGGAGGGACTACTGTCCCCATATTGTCCCGGTCCTGCAAACGTGGAAACCAAGGCTCATGGAAGTAAAGTGATTTGCCCAGGGTCCCACAGATGGTATGAGAAGGAGCCAGAGTTTGAGCCAGTTACCTCTGATCCCAAACCCAGTCGTTCAGATGTGCCTTGGGGCCTCTGGAAGAGTCTGGGGAAAATGTTTCTGAGGCCCCTTTACAGCATCAATATCATGGCATCTCTCTCACTAGGGAAAAGCTTTCTGGAATCAAAAAAGCCTTCTGTTCCTGCCTACTTTACCTCCTACCCAAAGGTTACCAGATGAGGGGAAGCTTGGGAAGTAGCCACATGCCTGCCAAGAGCCCAGATCTAGAAGACTACTCGTAGGGGAAGGCCTCATTTGCCTTCTACTCTTGTCACTATTGAGCACTCCTCGGGGAGGTATGTCAAAGAATATGCTAGTTTTTTGAGAAACCAAGATGACGGCTTAGGTGAACACCTAAACTGCTGCCTCTCACAACAATTTCAAAACTACAGCTAAAAGACAGAATGGACATCATCCAGAACCACAGGAAAGCAGGCTGAGTGAAAATTCTACGACTAGAAGGAAAGAGAGGGGCTCACGGAGACTCGGAGGAGCTGCAAAAAGCTGAGGTACGGCAACACATGTGTGGAGAGGATAGGTGACAGAGTGCCTGGCTGGCTTCCTCTAGCAGGAGGGAGATGGAAACTCCTGATTGCACTGAACCCCAGTTCTGGGCAAGACCTTGGGGACTCAGACTCATATGGGTACCTGGAGTGCATGGAAACTCAGGGGAGCCGGAAAGGCAGAGGTCTGGAGGTGCACAAGCATGAGTGCACACAGAGAGGGCTGCAGCGATTACCGAGGGACACTGAGACCCAAGGGACACACAGGGCAGAGATGAAAGGCTGTCTGCTCAGCCCTGAGACTCCACCGCATCCAAGCTGAACAAAGAGGCTTTTGCAATTTTGCAAGTCTTGTATCATAAGGCTGACTGCAGCACAGAAGTTCTCCTGGCTTAGACACAGCTGATCCTCACAACCAATTGGCTTGGAGGTCAGTTCCCCCCAGTGATACCAACAATAATCAAGAATTAACTACAATAAGGCTGAACACAAAGGAGTGCACCAAGAGAGTCCATCTCAGGTAACTGGGCCATATAGGACATATAGGACACCTAGCACACAAAGCTACTCTACCAACTCAGGGAAGCAGCGAAAATGTGGAGACAAAGGAACAGATCACAAATGAAAGAAATGGAGAAAAACAAATGACTGGATAGAGTTCAAAACCATGGTTATAAGGTTTTTCAAAAATTTCCTAGAAAAGATGAATAAATTTATCAAGACCCAAGAGGAGATGAAAAAGGACCAATTAGAAATTAAACTTTTTTTATTATATCAAAAAAAAAGAAAAGAAAAGATTATGCATTTCACAATTTTACAAAAAAAAAATGCTAGAGACACTTATTTTGCCTTCTGTTTCAAATTGTTTCCTCACACAATGGGTGATCAGTCAGTGATGGAGGCAAGGAACAAAGGGAAAACCAGATGTAGAAGAGAGTTGAGAGAGAGAAACGCCCGCAGCAGTGACTCTTGCTGGTGCACTTTTCCGGGTGAACTGGTTAGCTGGCAGCCTACAGGTCAGCTTGGGTTCTATGCCCTTTAACAGTCATCTCGTGAGCACAGAAGAAAACCAGTTTCTGCCACCTGTGGGCTCTCCATTAAACCTTGCAGGTTATCCATCCATGGAGCCTTTGTGGCAGACCACCTCTTCGTGGTGCCTCCATGTGTCCTACCATCGGCACCCTCACCCTAGTTAGGTTGGGTCCACACCATGCGTTCATTAGGATTCCCATACGTGAAGTGCAAGTTGTCAAAACATGTCAATTGCTTTCAAATTGTGCATGTGCTTTGACTCGGCAAGGCCGCGTTAGGGACAGATCCCACAGCCGCAGTTCTGGACGTGAGCTGAGATCTCGCCTCCCTGGTTCCTTTGTACCACTGTCCACTCTAGAGCAGGAACCTATATGGCCATCCATGCAGGATTCATTAAGGAGTGGCCTAGCTGTATCATGGAATACGAGGCTGCCTTCCCAATGTTTCTGCAGAAGAATATCGAATGGCATAGAACTGTATTCAAGTTTCACTGATAAGTGAAAAGAGAGGCTACAAATAACATTTGCCTGGTTTGGTCAGGAAAAGTGTGGAGAGATAGAGAGAGAGAAAGAGCAATGGAACCAGAAGGACATACACCGAACCTGTAATGCTGCTTAAGGGATCCCACGGGTGATTTTTAATTTCTTCTTATTGTTTATGTTTTCCAAATCTTCTACACTGAACACGTGCTTCTTTTGCAATCAGAAAGTTTAAAATAGGGATGTTCAAAATAAATTTTTTTAATTCCTCCTTGCCAGTAAAGAGGAAACAGAAGGGGCAGAGATGGCCTGCATGAGAGCTAGAGCGGGAGGGGAAGAGGAAGGGGCAGGCTCAGCTGGTGGATGTGGGGGTGCCTCTTATATAAGGGACCGCCTGCCTGAAGGACTTCCAGCCGCTGCTTCCCCTCCTCTGGGCCGGGATCATGGAACTCCCCCTGCTGTGCGCACTGGTGGTGTTTGCTGGTGAGTGGGACAGCAGCCGCAGCCGGAAAGGGAAGGAGGGACGGGGGTAGGCCCTATATCTTTTCTCTAGACTGAGCTGCTGCTCTAATCCCCAGCACCCTGGCCCCTCAAGCCCTCAACCCTCTGCCCCTTGCAAGGAGCCATCAGCGGCTTCCAGTCCCTGAGACGGTGGCTGTGGCCAGAGAGGCCTGGGTGGCGCGCTTCTGGCCTGCCGTGAAGGTCAGAACTGAAGGTCCAGAATCCAGGGGCCTGCCGAGCTGGCACCTGTGGTACTTTGGACGAAAATTACAGAAATGATCTCCTCACCTCACCTTGTTCCTCTCTGTTCTTTTGACCAACTAATCACATTCATTTGCATAGAAATAGCACCCCACATCCACGCTCATGATCTCCCTTGAACCTGGGAAGTGGGCTCTGTTGACTATTGGTGGGAGGTAGGCTGATTTCTATTTGATCTTTAGCAGAAGATCAAATGTAAAAATGTGGCTGCTGGCAAATTGGCGCCTCAAAATGTGTGATTTTAGAAAGGATTCTGGGGTCTCTATCCAGGTCCCTCCTCTTACCAGCTACTCTGATCTGGGACAAGTGACTGAGCCTGTCTGCTCCTCTCCTAACTGGGGACTTACAATAGCATTTGTTGTCGGTTTCTGAGTTTTCATAAACACACCACCATCATGTAAGATGGTACCATTATTGATGAGATACCACGATGTTCTGTGAGAACTTTCTGTATGATTTTTGCAACTTTTCTATACAAACAAGTTGACTTATTTAAAAAAAAAAAAGTCTTTTCCTCATGGGGTGGATGGAGTCAATAAATTGCTACATGTGCCAAAACCTGTTTGGCTCAGTGGATAGAGCATTGGCCTGCGGACTGAAGGGCCCCAGGTTTGATTCTGGTCAAGGGCATGTACCTTGGTTGCGGCACATCCCCAGTAGGGGGTGTGCAAAAGGCATCTGATCGATGTTTCTCTCTCATTGATGTTTCTAACTCTCTATCCCTCTCCCTTCCTCTCTGTAAAAAATCAATAAAACATATTTTTAAAAAAATAAAAATAAATAAATTGCTACATGAAAAGGCCCATGCAAGCACTCACTGTCGTTATATTTTTTAAGAGATGTAGTGGTTGATGTCGTTTTGTTATCCAAAGTCATTGATTCGGGCCAGATAGAACAGAGGTGCCAGCCAGGGGTGCACCGGCCTCCCCTGGGCTTCACATCCTCTCCTTGTTGACAGGTGTGACTCCAACCCAGAGCGGGATTCTGAACCTGAACAAGATGGTCAAACAGATGACCGGGAAGACGCCCATCACCTCCTATTGGCCCTACGGCTGTCACTGTGGACTTGGTGGGAAAGGCCAACCCCTAGATGCCACGGACTGGTAACCCTTCCCAGGCAGGCCCACGGGTGGCAATCCTGTCCTGCCCGCACCCTGGGACTCTCCTCTTCCCTCTCTGTCTGTTTATGCATCCTGTGGACCAGGTGCTGAGAACTCCACTAAGCTCCAACACAGCCCCCACCCTCCTGGAGCCTGCCTTCTGGAGGGTTCCCCAAAGTCTCAGAAGAAACCCTGCCCTAGCTTGAACTCTCAACCCCTCATCTAATTAGAACACACACACACACACACACACACACACACACACACACACTCACACACACACACACTGCCCGCTGCCATGCTCAGGGTTTTTAAAAGGTCCCACCTCACGTTGCCATTATCTCATTGGATCTCCCCACAATCCTGGGAACCGGCCAGAGGAGAGAGGAGCACCTGGGCCAGGCCAGGCCACTTCCCCGAGCCACCACCTACAGGCTGTGTGAGCTCGGGCACGTGGCTTGGCCTCCCTGAGTCCCAGTTGCCTCAGCTGTGACACGAGGATCATCCCAGGACCCCTGTCGTAGGGCGGTGAGGAAGATGAAGAGAGAATTTGTAGAAAAGCAGGTGCCTGGGTCCTAGGAAGCACTCTGCAGCATTAGCCAGCAAGAGCAGGCAGAAGACTAGACCCCAGAGGCCTTGGATCTCCCAAGGCGGGCTCGGGTTCTCCTCTGGAATGAATGCCAGCGACCGAGCCAGCTGAGAGCGGCGCAGGGCATCTGTGCTCCCTGCCCCACTTCCTGTCCTCTCCCTCCAGGTGCTGCCACGCTCACGACTGCTGCTATCATCACCTGAAGCTCCACCATTGCCGTTACCACAGGGACCATTACAACTACACCTTTTCCCAGGGCGACATCCAGTGCTGTGAGTGCCTGGACCGGGACTGGGGTTGAAGGCTGAGGAAGGGAGTTCTGCGTTCACACGCTGTGCCGTGATGCACAAGCTACTCAGCCTCTCTGTTTCTCTCTCTTGCCGGGTGGCAATAGCGGGGCCGTGGAGGAGAGGCAGGGGTGGGAGGATGGAGAGGTCCAATGAGGGATTTGGCTCCTTTGGGATCTGGAAGGCTGGCAGACCACTGCTTAGATCCCAGAGCCGCCACTGACCAGCTGGGTAACTCTGAATGCCTCCCTCAAGCTCTCTGAACCTCAGTATCTTCGTCCGTGCACTGAGGACGAGAACAGTATTCTATTCCATTCCATTGCGTTAATCCAGGAACTAGATGAAGGCAGCCAGGATGAGCTTCACAGATGCTTGCCGCAGGGCATGCTCCATAGATGACGTGGCATAGATGACGTGGGCTACTGCTCTTGTTGTTCTATTTCCCTCGTCACTGATCCTCACAGCTGCCCAGCCAGGAGGCAGCCCCACCCTGATGAGCTATTTTATAGACGAGGAGATGGAGTGACAAAGTGTTTGCCTGGACTCACACAGGTGCCAAAAGCAGAGCCTGGGTTGTATCCCTGGTCACGTGGCCCCTGGGTCCATACTTGAAGCAGGTGGCAGGTTCCAGGGCTGGGAATCAAATGGGCACATCACCACTGTCCCTGTTCACTGAGGGCTTAATAGTAATACCAATGACACTAACAGTAATAGCCGGCATGTACTGAGCACTTACTTGTACCGAGTGCTTTGCCTTCCTACTTTCCAGGCAGCACTGTTCACCATCACCATTTTACAGTTAATGAAACTGAAGTACTGCGGTCCCTCCCGCCTCAGAGTCTTTGCACAGGCTGTTCCATCAGCCTGGAGCACCCCCCTCCTCCACCTGGCTTTCCATAGAGAGAGAGACCCTTCTGACCTCAGCTCCAATGGCTCTGTCCCACTGCTTTCCTGTCCTGTGGCCCTGGCATTGTTTCTTTCTCCCATAGAACACAGTTTGATATTCATTTCTGCGGTTCTCAAATACCTGCTGCCTCAGGGGAGTGTGAACCTCAGCGGTTAGCTGTGTTCAGTCCTGCCTCCTCCCCCTGCCCCCACACGGCCCGCCCCAGGCCAGCCACATGCTAGATGCTCAAATATCCATAGAATTAATGCATACATAAAGACACGCGGGGAGGTCTTGGTACATACCCAAGGTCAGGCAGCTAGAGTCCAAGTGTTATATTGTAAATCAGAAGACGCGTTAATCAGTAAGCCAAATTTATTTGGAGTCCTGTTCATTTCACTAGCACTAGCGGGCCCAGAGAAAAATCTTGCTTCTCAAATTCTGGAGCCCGATAGGGTGGAAATCTCCCTTATTTATATGTTTTTCAGCTTTTAGTCTCTCAAAATTGGAATGAGACTTCGGGACCTTCTGAGAAAAAAATCCTGTGTGCTGGGACAGGGCCGTATCTCAAGGCCTGGCCTGGCGCTAGCATTGGCAACTCTGTCTGGGGCGGAGTGTATGGCCTCTCTGGAATGGGAGTAGTCTTATTTTTCCTATTATTTAAGCAAGCAAACCTTTACAGAAGCCAGAATAGCAGGGTTAAATTTTAAACAGCAGTTTTTACCCAAGACCCAGCTTACTATGCTTCACAAGTAGCTGGGAGGGACACCCTCAAACTGAGTGAGGAGGCGCTGCCTTCAGAGGTTCCCTCCAGGGACCCTGGGCCCAGCCCTGGCTCAGTCTCGGGAATGGACGGGCACTGAGCCCCACTCCTACACCCCACAGCTGACAAAGGGAGCTGGTGTGAGCAGCAGCTGTGCGACTGTGACAAGGAGGTGGCCTTGTGCCTGAAGCGCCAGCTGGGCACCTACCAGAAGAAACTGCGCTTCGCCCGTTTCTCCAGGTCCCGCTGCAAGGAGCAAACCCCTCTGTGCTAGAAGAAGCCTGTCCGCTGTCCCTCACTCTCTACCCGGGTCCTCGAAGTCCCTCGAGATTGCTGACACCCCCGTCCCAGAAATAACTCACCCCCTGAAGCAGCCTGCCTCCCCTAACACACCCCCAGGGAGCGGGAGAATCGGCCTCTCCTCCTCCACCTGCCTTGCTCTTGGACCTTCTGAAATAAACCTCCCAACAGCAGCTGTGTCCTTTGAGGGTGGACTGAGATCTTAGGACAAGCCAAGGCCAGGGAGCCTGAGGGAAGGTGTTTGGGCCAAAGCAGCAGGTGTTGGGGCCGGGGCCTGGGAACTGGGGTGAGGCAGGGCCTCCCTGTCCCTGCCACTCACTCCTCAGGCCCCAGCCCAGCCTCACTCCTCTAATACCCTGTCCACGCTGCAGCCCACGTGGCCTCTCCGATGGGCAGCATCCATCTCTCTGTTCTCCTGACTCTGCTCCGTAAACCTCCAAGGCCCTCTGTCACCCCAGGAAGGGCCTTTCACAGGAGTTTGAGACCCACCTTGTCCCTCTCACCTCAGAGATCCTGGTGGGCGGGGCCCATGGCTCCTTGCACCCCTGGTACCCAAAGCTGGGCCAAGAAGGGGCTCCATAAATGCCTCTCGAGGGAAGGGCTGGACGAAGCCCACGAGCACAGGCCACCAGTCCTCCAGGACCCTCCTCCCCTGCCCCCCGGCCTCTGCTCAGTGGGCTCTCCCAGAAATGTTCCACGTGCCATCCCCAGTGGCTGAGCCCTCTCCAGGCTCCTCAAGCTCCAAGGAAGTCTCTCCCGGCGGATTCCGCCTGGCGCCAGGCCTCACCCCCTTCTCCAAGCTCCCGGATCACTTTACGGGTCTGCAGCTTACCAAGCGGCACCTTGAGTGGACTCACCAGCGTCTGGACTTCTCTGATCTCTCCCAGCTAGTCTGGAGCTCCCGGAGGCCGGAGGCCGGGTCTCTGACATCTTGGTTTCCTCGGCTCCTCTATGTTACAGTGCTCCATTCCTGCTAACGGATCAAATGGAGGTTGTGGCAGATGTAGTGCTCCACTTCAGATCCCCTTCCGGCCCAGGTCCCCGACTCCCAGCTAAGCCAGATGTTAGCTGTGAAGTGTTCACATCTGCCTCTTAAGGATTGACCTCGTCTGCTGGGAACTACCTTGCCTATTCCTCTTACTCTCCACATCACCCACCTCTAATCAGTGCATGTGGAGTATAATTCCAGAGAACGTATAATCGCCCATCCCCGTCTGAGTGGGACCACCTGGGTGGTACAGCACATGCCCAGAGCTCCTCCTGGCATCAGGCTGAGGGGAGCTTCTGGAACCACCTCTTTGCTTGCTTTGTCCTCTGGCCTATCCTGTTTCCCTTGTTCCCTCACAGGTTTCTCCTGAGAGCACTCCCTCCATAAATCCTTCACTTGCCCCAGAGTCTCGTCTCGGCTTGGCTTCTAGGGAAACTGAGTTTAGTTGGATGGATGGGTGGGTGGGTGGGTGGATGGATGGATGGATGATGGATGAACGGATAGCTTTTTCATATAAGGATCCACAATCTGTCATTCATATGTAGGTAGCCACGTCTCTAGCAGCAGGGCTGAGGCACCTAGGGCTACCCACAACCTCCAGCCTGTGGCTCACAGATGAGAAATGGCTGGCCACCCAGCTTTCCTTATATGTGAGGCTCAGTGCCTCATACGAGGCAGAATAATAGGAAGGAAGAACTATGGGCCTCAAGTTCAAGTTCTAGTTATACCCCTGGCTGTCCATGTGACCTTCCAGGAGGATCTTGCTTTCCTTGTGTATGAAGTATAAATGAAATTAAGAAGAAAATAAAATGAGGTTAATGGTTTCAACAGGATTGATTAATGCCTGAGCTCTTAGCACAGTGCTTGGCACATGGTAACCCCTCTTTAAATGTTAGCTGCATTGTTGCTGTTGCTGTGGCTACTAGGTAGTAACCATGTCTACAGCCTCCCCCCCCCACAAGCTACTAGTAAATCAGGAGGAGAATAGCTAATCAATGCTTCCCTCTTTCCCCCCAACTCCTCTCTTCCTCTGTATGACTGTGCACCTGTTCACTTAGATGCTCGTGCATGATGTCCACTTTACCCAGGGTCGAAAGCTGGCGATCCCAGGGTTCATCGGAGCTCCCATGTTCCGGGCTCTGTGGCTTTGACAAGGTCAATGTTGGCAGGAATGGGTATTTATCCCCGTTTTAACATTGAACAAAGTGATGCTCAGAATGAGGACAGGAACCACCGGAGGTCCCCCAACCAGCAAAAGGCAGAGCCAGGATGCCACCCCAGACTCTTCCCACTCTGCCCCCTTGCACTCCGCCCTGTTTATACTCATCAGGAAGCTTCCAGCAGAAAACTGTGACTCAATGGGCCTCAACAATGGTGACATTTATGAGCTCACATGACAGTAAGTCCAGGGGGAAGGTGGCTCTTTAGTGGCTAGACGATGTTATCAGCACCGGGTTTCTCTCCCGCTCCCAGCTGGCCAACCTCTCTGTGGTGTGTAGGTTGGCTTCCAGATGGCTCCTCCTGGCTCCGAGGCGGCAGCTGTGATCCAGACCTCGAGCCAGGACATGTCAACATCCAGCAGAGAAAACGCCGTCTCTTCTGTGTCTGTTTAACTAGCCCTACCACCAACACCCAGCAACCCTCCCACTCAGGACCAGCCACC
>JAAGEH010000190.1:2070966-2170281 GCA_011751065.1 Lasiurus cinereus | reverse complement strand
AGAAGGAAACGGTAAAGATAAAAATTATGAACAACAAATACATATCTATCAACAAGTGAATCTAAAAATCAACTGAATTGAAAATCTGATGAACAGAATAAACTGGTGAATATAATAGAATCAGGAGCAGAGAAAGGGAGTGGAATGATAATTCTCAGGGGGAAAGGGATGAGGGGAATTCAGGGAGAGACTGGACAAAAATCATACACCTATGGATGAGGACAATGAGGGGGAGGTAAAGGCAGAGGGAGGGGTGGGAGCCGGGTGTAGGGGAGCTATGGGGGAAAAAAGAGGAACAATTGTAATAATCTGAACAATAAAGATTTATTTAAAAAATAAAAAATAAAGTAAATAAAAGCAAAAATTTTAAAAAAATAAATAATAAATAATTTTATGGTTGGGGTCACCACAACATGAGGAACTATATTAAAGGGTCGAGGCATTAGAAAGGTTGAGAACCACTACTCTAAGAGATGTGTAAATGCTGAGATGGAAGCTATTGAGATTATTGATAGGATTGGTGTTGGGTGGGCAATCCCAGGGCTGGGTCAGGAGCAGGGCTGTGTCCGTAATGCTTCCCTCTGTGAGCTAAGAACCTAGGGAAAGGCCTGGTGATCACATAGTAGGTATTAGTATTTTCTGAATGAATGAATGAATGAATGAATGAATGAATCCCAGGTTGGTAAAGACATGGAACTTTGGACCAAGATGGGGTGTCAGGGCAGTCAGAACTGAGTCCCTGAAGTAAGGCAAACCCTTCCCACCTGTGAGCTCTCTTTCTGGCCTGTTCCCCATTGGGGTTGGAGAAGAGGCACAGGGAAGGCGAGATCACAGGATGTCTCTCTCATGGACCCCTGTCTCTCTCATGGACCCCTGAATGCAGGAGACAGACAGAAGGACGCCTTTCCTGAGTTTCCTGTCCCTCTGAGGTCAGTTTCTGCAAAGGGGCCCCCGTGGGAGGGCAGAAGGGCTAGTGAACACCTGTGCTGCCCACTTACCCGCTCCTCTCCACTCCTCTTGGGGCACCTGCACTTGCCAGCCGCAGAAACTGAAACTTTCGGATGAGTCACTTGCTGATAAGCGGCAGGGCTGGGATTTGAACGCAGGTCTCTCTGGCTCCAGAGCCATGTCTCACCAGCCTACCTCCCACACTCTTTACTAGGACAATTGGTGACTCAGCCCTGGGCGCTGCTTTGAGGGGAGAATAGCCACGCCCAGGGACCGGGAGGTGAGGTTGGGTGTGGCAAGGCAGGAAACAACAATAATAGTGCTCACATTTGGGGCACTTTCTCCCCACACAGAGCCCCTTTCCACCATTGGCTGACCCAATGCCCAGGTCCCCCGGATTCAGGGTCTCACCTCTGGGGTGTGGGAGCCCGGCCTAGGCTGATGCCTCTCCACGTCTCTGCCCGTTTTTCCACCTGGATCTCGCGCCCCACACATCCTCCCCTCACTGCCATGTGCTGGTGGGGCTGGGGCTCCTGTCCCTTCCACCACATTTCAGGGTCCCTGGAGGGTCAGTGAAAACATTTATACTTGGGGTCCCTGCATCCTCGCTCAACATTGAGGTCAGCCGACAGCCAGCCTGACCCTGGGGCAGTCTGGACAATCCAGAGGCAGGGACTGACTGGCTCTCTCTAGCTTGGGATGCTCTGGATTTCTTTGTTTGTTTGTTCACTTAAAATAAAGAAGAGATTTTAAAACAGTTTGTGAAAACTTGAAGCTGGGAAGGCAGGCTGAGGGATTCCTCCCTGTTCCCTCTGCCCTGGGTTTCTGGCCAAGCCTTGCCCACCTTGGAGCCTTACGGGGAAGGTACTTGCCAGAGTTCTTTGCAAGCGAGTTCAGCTGGCAGTTCCTCAGGGAAACATCCTGTGCTCCCAACTGGAAGCATTGTCCCCTCTCCCCCACAAACCACCATCACCCTTACTTACTCCCTGTCTCTCTGCCTGAATTCTAACTCTTACTCTCTGGTTTATACTTCTTCATCACTTACTCACTCAGTTTATCTCACTCTAGCACTCAACTAGAATACAAACACACCAATGCAGGGACCACAACATACTCAGCATCCAGAGCAAAGCTGGAGACATGTAAAATACCTGTTGAATGAATGAATGGATGGATGGATGGATGGATGGATGGATGGATGGATGGGTGAATGAATGAATGAATGAATGAATGAAAATTGATAGGAAAGCTCATTCTATTTCTCTCAACTGAGCTATTTCCCAGCTGTGTGATCTTAATTAGTGACTACTTCTGTGATTCTCAATTTGTGATCCATAAACAGGGGTGATCACACCTACCTCTTGGGGTTGTTTATGAATTCCATGAATGGGAATTTTTTTACCAAACCCCCACCTCTTTCATTTTGTTTCCTTTTTTTTTTTTTAACTTTTTATTGACTTCAGAGAGGAAGGGAGAGGTAAAGAGAGAGAAACATCAATAATGAGAGAGAATCATCAATTGGCTGCCTCTTAGGGATTGAGCTGGAAACTAAGGCATAGGCCCTAACCCAGAATGGAACTGTGACCTCCTGGTTTAGAGGTCGATGCTCAACCACTGAGCCACACCAGCTGGGCAGCCCTCACCTCTCTCTCACGGTTGGTGAGAAGTCTGGGACAGAGTGGAAAGGGGAGGTGTGCCAATTGGAAAGGAAACATACATTATCGCCTCCCAGCCTCTCCCTCAGAACAATCACAAATCAGCCACCCCTCCCAAGAACACTGCCCTCCTCCCAGGAGGCCTGGAGGTGGGGTGAAGGTCATTCTCCCCTGAGGTCCCCTCCAGCAGCGAGGGTGGGCCGAGGCAAGCCACAGCCCGGACTATCCATGCCCCTCAAGGGTCCAGCCTGAGGTGAGCTGGCGCTGGTCTTGGCTCTGCAGATGGCTCGCGGGCAGTGCCCCTCCCTGGCCCTGAGCATCCCGGGCCCTGGAAACGCACCTCAGAAGGAAGAGGAAGAATCCATCTGGTTTCCTAAGAGGGAGATGGGAAGGCATGGTTCTCTGTGCTAAGAACCTCACATCCATTTCTCCCTGACACCTCAGCACAGATGAGAAGCAGCCTCTGTGAGCACCACTCCCGAGGCTGCTCACTAAGCCGGCAGCGGCAGAGGCCCGGCTCTGGAGGGGAAGACGCCGGAAGCCTGCATCCCGAGCCGCGCTCCCACGAATCCCTGGGGGAACTTGTTTAAAATGAAGGTTCTAGCACTAACCGGTTTGGCTCAGTGGATAGAGCAGTGGTTCTCAACCTTCCTAAGGCCGCGACCCTTGCATACAGTTCCTCATGTGGTGGTGACCCCCAACCATGAAATTTTGCTACTGTTATGCATCGTGATGTAAATATCTGCATTTTCCGATGGTCTTAGGCGACCCCTGTGAAAGGGTCGTTCGACCCCGAAAGGGGTCGAGACCCACAGGTTGAGAACCGCTGGGATAGAGCGTCAGCCGGTGGACTGAAAGGTCCTGGGTTTGATTCCAGATTGTGGGCTTGATCCCCCATAGGGGCTGTGCAAGAGGCAACCAATCAATGATTCTCTCATCACTGATGTTTCTCTCTCTCCCTCTCCCTTCCTCTCTGAAATCAATAAAAAAATATATATATTTAAAAAAATAGTTGGGTGAACTAATAAGGACTCCAGAGATGCTCAGGACAGCCGGCTCCATGCTGACACTGCTTTCACCCTGGCATCGTCCTCAGGTGCCACGTGAGTCAGCGTGACGTGGATTCTTCTCTGGGAAGTCCCCCACCAGGGAGAAGAGGAGGAGAACGTGGGTCTGCTCCTGAGGAGTGAAAACACAGCGGGCAGCAGGGCAGGGCAGTCCAGGAGCTGTGGGCTGAGAGCCAGGAGACCCCACACTGACCCCTCGTCACTCCTTTGCTCCGTGGCCTCTATAGGAGCAGAATCTGCCACCCCGTTGGCATAAGAATGAGTTCGAGCCGAAGGCAATGGAGAATTGACAGGCACCCCAGGTTCTCTGTTCTCCCCTTATCGCCTAAAAGGGCCTAAGTTTCCCTTTGAAGAAGGCGCCCACACCCTGGTCCCTGCCCTCGTGCCAGAGAGAGAACAGCTCTTATCTTCAAAGATGGGGCGTCAACGCCAAGATGAATTTGCATAAACGGACTTCACTAATATAGCCCTTATCTTCCTCTGGTTTCCTCCTACATTTCCCAGTCATTTCCCCCAATTGGTTGTCCCTTGAGGTCTAAACCCTCTTTCCTTCGCTTAGAACGTAGATAAGCTGGAGTCGAACCACTTCTTTGAGTTTCAGGTCTTGTCTGGGAACTCCCGGGCATGTAAATATCAGTAAATGGCATGTGCCTTTCCTCCTGTGAATCCGTCTTTGCCGGTTCAAATCCCAGGCCCTCCTTCACCGCACCGGAGAGCCTGGCGTGAAAGGGTTGCCGCACCAACACTGGCCCCCAGTTCCCCATGGACCCCTAAGTGCCCGGGTGAACCCGCTCATGTTCTATGGAAAGTACGTAAAGCAAGATGGGCTCCTGCTGGAGCCCTGGCCGGTGTGGTTGAGTCGGGAGCAGCATCATCTCATACACCCCAAGGTCTCAGGGTGGACTCCCGGTCAGGGCACATGCCTAGGTTTCAGGTGCATGTGGGAGGCAACCAATCAGTTTCTCACATCCATGTTTGGTTTCTCTCTCTCTCTCTCTCTCTCTCTCTCTCTCTCTCTCTCTCTTTCTCTCTCCATCTCCCTTCCCCTCTCTCTAAAAATCAATAAAAATGTCCTCGGGTGAGGATTTAAAATAATAATAATAAGTAAATTGTTCTTGCCTCTGTGAGGGAAAGGAGCCACAGGAAGGCGGGAGAGAGAAACGCTCTCACATCGCAGTCAGGAGTGGGGCTCAGGGCCCCGCACACAGAGGCTGCCTGTTCCGGGCTCCCCTGATTCCTAGGGGAGGAATCTTGGGAACAAGTCATTGACCCTCTCTGAACCCCGTTTCTTGACTCTAACACGGGGTTCCCATACCACCTGCACAAGGTGTGTGAGCGATGAAGGGCAGCGGAGCGGCCTGCCTGGCGTGTAGAGACCAGCCCGCGGGTCCCGGGGCAGCTGTGGGGACTGTCTGGCTGTTAAATGAGTGTTATCAGCCTTGCCGGCATCACTGTGCTTTCTTCCTGCCCCGGAGGGCTCGCCCTCACCCCCTTTCCCGGCAGGCCACAGGGAAGGGGCCCGGCCTCAGCTGCCTCGACTGTGGCCTGCAGGGTGGGGGGCAACCTGTGGATGCCACTGACAGTTACTCTCCCCTCCTGGGACAGGGGAGGGTCTGCTGAGGTCTGCACTGAAACCCTGCCTGGCATCATCTGAGGCAGGGCACCCATGTTGATTCAGCACACTTTTCTGGGCAAAGAGGTGGGCTCTGGGGTAGGTACCCTTTGGCACTGCTGTGGTTCCTGGGAAAAACACCTTGCCTTCTCTGTGCCCCGGTCTCTTCACACACAGGGCGGGGATACTCTCACCAGTGACTAGGAGAATCGGTGAAACCATGTGAGGATGCTATACATATTGGGATCTGCTCCAGGCACCAGACCACGCAGTGCAGGTCATAAAGGAGTCCCAGTCCCCGTCCTGAGGATGTCCCTGTCCTCAGGATGTCCCTGTCCTTAGGATGTCCTGGTGCCCACAAGAAGCTCTAACTCTGCCCTATGAAACCAGTTCGGCTGGGGAGACGGCCCTGAACTTCAGGGCCTGCGAACCTCGTTCAGGTCCCCGCGCCGCTAACGTGTGTGTGACCTTAATTAAGCAAGATGCTTTTCTGTCTCATTTCCCCACTCTGCAACACGGGATGTGCTGAGGCTACAGTGGGTCATGGACATAAAAACACTTGGAAAAGCATCAACCATGAGGACCTGGGTGTTCTGCATAGGAAGGGAGTCTGCAAGCTGGAACGCGTTCGAACGTCGACTGGAGGCTCGACCTGACAGCACCCGTCTCAGATAAAGCGATCCTCTCGGAAGATAATAGCAGGTTCGAGATTTACAGCCAGCCCGTGTATTTGAAACCTGAGTAATCCCGGCGTCCAGCAGCTGGCTCACTTCGGTTCAGAAAAGCAATTGGGCGGCATTCCGGTGTTTTAAGTCAGCTGTTTAGAACGGATGACTCACGGAGTTGGAGACACAGCAACGAAACAGTTTTGGATTCTCTAAATCAGGGGTTCTCGGACTTGATAAGTGAGTTGCTGGCCAACTCCCAGGCCCTGTCATCCTGAACATGATGGATTAGTGGGTTTGAGAGGTGACGTCTCTTCCATATGATTCATCTCTCACTTTCTCCGCAGCTCCTTGCTGGGACAGGAACGGGGCGGCTGCGAAGGTCAGTGCAGAGGAATTAACACAATGGCCGGGGATCTCTCAGAAAGGATAAGGTCAAAGGACAGTAGTTAAAGCAGTAAAGGCAGCTTCTAACCAGGAACGGCTGCAATAGAGGAAAGGAGACCTCATGTAGAACTGGGCTCAATTCCCGATACAGCAGGGACTGGCGCAGGATGGGAGTGGGGATAGGGGTGGGGGAGGGGATCTTAGGGCCACAGAGCAGGCAAGGGGTCTGTGGATGGAAAACTACTAAGAGGATGGATCAGGGGTCAGAGGGGATTCTGGCTAAACCAACGCAGCAGGATTCCTGTGGAAGGCAGGCCAAGGCGACCAGACAGACACCTCCGAGGGTGAGGGTGAAGAATTTGATTAGATATCGATGGTAATGAGATTTCCAGGGTGGGGGTTCAGGCTAAACCAACAGGACAGGATTCCTGTTCCTGAGGATGAGGCCTACTCAAAAGTAGGTCTCAGAGGAGCCTGACTAAAGTTTGGTCAAGGAAAGAGTCCTTGCCAGTCTCCCCGCTCTTATTCCAGGAAAGAAGGGACATTCTTTCCTCTGAACAATTTAGGTCCGTTTCTCACTTGGTCGCCTTTTGCTGGGGAAGGATCAGGTGGACCACCCGTGGAGACTTGTCTGTGGTATAGCAGCCAGTTAGTTCATGGGAGAATGTCTATAAAAAGAAAAGAACCACAGAGATTAGTAGCTGGAGCCCCAGAGGGCGGCCCGCTGAGGAGCTTACCAGCTGCTGAGCTAGGAGCACCTTTAGGTGACGGAGGGAGGACAGCAGCGGCGACCCAACACTCTCCTGCTTTGCCGTTTCAAGGTCATTGTCCATGGCATCGGATGTTCCACTGAACTCTGAGTGGCCCACACGACAGGCAGGAAGGCTGCTCATTCAGGATGTTTTCTGGAGATTTCTCTGAAGTTTACATCAAATCGTCCAGCTTCTATTTGCTGGCCATCTGGAAAAGGGCGGTTTTAGTGCTCAGTGAGGCCAAAGGTCAGGAAGGCAGGAGAATAATGAGACACGTTAATTTGGAGACCTGTAGCCAGACTTTGGGGAACCCGCGGGGTGTAATGTAGTTTTCCCTTGAAACACAAACTTGCTGTCTGCAGTCCTGTCCCTTTTTGATCAAAGATATCGAAAGCAGCCTGGCAGGTGTGGCTCAGTGATGGAGTATTGACTTGTGAGCCAGGACGTCATGGTTCAATTCCCATTGAGGGAACATGTCCGGGTTTCAGGCTCCATCCCCAGTGGGTGGCATGCAGGAGGCAGCTGATCTATGATTCTCTCTCATCACTGATGTTTCTCTCTTTCTCCCTTCCCCTCCCTGTCTCTGAAATCAATAAAAACATACTTTTAAAAAAGAGAACAAAAGTAAAGCTATTCTTGCTTTTCAAATAAATCTCTGATCTCGATAGATTATTTAAAGGCAACGCGAGTGGTAATGGACCTCTGCAGACTAATCTCCATCTAGAATCTTCTCCATCATGAAGGATTCTGCCCTGTGGCTGATTGCAAATGTTTTCAGAGAAAAAACAGAGTAAAAAAAAACAAACATAAATCTGCCAAAACCGGTTTGGCTCAGTGGATAGAGCGTCGGCCTGCAGACTGAAAGGTCCCAGGTTCGATTCCAGTCAAGGGCAGGTACCTTGGTTGCAGGCACATCCCCAGTATGGGGCATGCAGGAGGCGGCTGATCGATGTTTCTCTCTCATCGATGTTTCTAACTCTCTATCCCTCTCCCTTCCTCTCTGTAAAAAAATCAATAAAATATATGTAAAAAAACAAAAACAAAAAACAAAACATAAATCAGATTAAAATGGCTGTGGTTAAATATCTGATGCAAGTGCATTTGACCCCTTCCCCCCCCAAAAAAATAAACGTGTGGCTATTTCTGGGACACCCAACATTTAAAAATAATAACTGGAAATATGACTGATAGCATCAAGTCATAATATGCCATGAACAGCAAGGACATTGATACATTTCTAGAAATTCACACAATTTCTGAAATAACATTTTGCACGTACAAAATATAACCTAGGGAAGGTTAAATACCTCTTATTTAACAATGTTGTCCACATATCCAATAAACCAAATTATTTGCAACTTTCTTTGGGGGTGGGGGGTGGGGTCCTCTGGGAAATCTCAAGGTCAGTTCAAGAACAAGAAGGCTTCACTTAGGATTTGATTTTGGGAAGCCTAGATTGTCAAGAATGTAAAAAACCTTAGACCTTCGCAACAGCCAAGGACATGATTAATATCGATTAATATATTGTGCAAGAGATTATTCTGATAAGACAAAGTCTCGGTCCTGAGGCTGATTATCTTTTACAATCTCCTGTTAACAGCAGCTAAATAATCCAAGAAAACAAGGTTGTTTTAACAGAGAGAAAACCACAATCTAGTTTTGCATCCGTATAAATAAATCTATCCAATCTTCGCCAGCTTGACCGCACAAGTAGCTGCCTCGATGTCTTCAAATCCATCTGAATGGATGACCATCCTGTCTGTTTCCAATGTGCCTTTTTCCTTTTCAGCCTCAGTAGCTTTTGGGGGGGTCCCTGAGGCCTTTCAGAGCCCCAGAGGGAGGAAAAGAGTTTGGATATTCAAGTGACCAAGGAGCTAGAGAGGGCAGGGAGCAAGTCTAACAGAGGTGGGCAGAGGGATGGGGAAGGTAGGGGTTTGCAGAGGGTCCTATCAAAGGATTCTAAAGCGGTAAGAAGAAGAGAGGGGAAGGAAATTTCTCAGAAGATCCGGTTTGGGGACATCTCAAGTGTCCCAAAGAGGCCATTGAGATTGTATGTTATCCTTGGGGAAGTCATTCCACCAGGACAGGAAGATGATGGAGGTGGCAGAGCAGACAGTCAGCAGGGGCTGGAGAAGGGAGTTTCCCGTGCCCTGAGAGCTCCTTTATTCCTTTTTTAAAAGGATATATTTTATTGATTTTTTACAGAGAGGAAGGGAGAGAGATACAAAGTCAGAAACATCGATGAGAGACATCGATCAGCGGCCTCCTTCACGCCCCACTGTGGAGATGTGCCCACAAGCAAGGCACATGCCCTTGACCGGAATCGAACCTGGGACCTTTCAGTCCGCAGGCCGATGCTCTGTCCACTGAGCCAAACCGGTCTCGGCAGTGTGCCTGTACCTTGTCTACAGGAGCACCTGAGACTCTACCCGGCAATGGTTTTCTCCCCAGACTGGCCTCTGACAAACACAGATGCCTCGGGCTCTACCCTAGCTTCCAGAGCAGAGGTCGCCAACCTTTCGGGCCTCACAGACCACCGATTGGTGATGGCTATTCTAGAGGGTACTCAGTCCTACCCAGCTGCAGGCTCAGGAGTCCCGCTGATCGTGGACCCTGAGCGGTCGGCCAGGAGTGAATACAAAGGCTTCCCAGGCACACTCCTCGGGTCCTGGGTGAGAGGTCCGGGGGCCCAGCGATGAACTGGGTCCTAGCTGGGTCTCATGCACATAACTGTTAAAGAAAACGAGGGCTGGCCCTGGCCGTGTGGCTCAGTTGGTTGGGCATTGGGCGTTGTCCCATGCACTGAAATGTTGAGGGTTCAATTTGTGGTCAGGGCACAATCACAAGTGGGGGTTTGCCAAAGGCAGACAACCGTGTTCCACTCTCACATGGATCTCTCTCTCTCTCTCCCTCTCCCTCCTAGTCTCTCTAAAAATCAATAAAAAAATATTTTTAAAAAAACAGCCCCCCCGCCCTCTCACCCCAAGTGCCGCTCTGGCTGCATCACATTCATTGTGAGCTCCGTGCTCCTGCTAAGGCTGTCTCCTTCCAGCTGCCATCATGATCATCTACAGCAGCGGTTCTCAACCTTCCTAATGCCGCAACCCTTTAAGACAGCTCCTCATGTGGTGGTGACCCCCAACCATAAAATTATTTCCGTTGCTACTTCATAACTGTAATTTTGCTACTGTTATGAACTGTAATGTAAATATCTGATATGCAGGATGTATTTTCATTGTTACAAATTGAACATAATTAAAGCATAGGGATTAATCACAAAAACAATATGTAATTATATATTGTGAAATATTTATTTCTAATTACAAATAAATGAAATTTTGTCTTGAATCGTGGTGTAGCATGGGCAACAGTCTTCATATGACAACAGTAAACTACATTGCTACATTTTGCTACACCGAGGAGCGGTGTGTTGGTTCCTAAGACCATGGAAAATAGGTGTTTTCCGATAGTCTTAGGCTACCCCTGTGAAAGGGTCGTTCGACCCCCAAAGGGGTTGTGACCCACAGGTTAAGAACCACTGATCTACAGGGACCTCATCAGCCATGATGAGCTGTTCTCTGATATCTACAAGAGCCGGGAGATCACAGACGGGCTGTGCCTGGAGGTAGAGGGGACGATAGTCAGTAGGGCAAAGGGTAATATTGATGACTCGCTTATTGGTGGAAATGTATCCACTGAAGGCCCTGAGGGCAAAGGTACCGAAAGCACAGTCATCACTGGTGGTGACATTGCCATGAACCATCACCTGCAGGAAACCGGCCTCACAAAGAAACTACAAGAAGTACATCAAAGATGACATGATATCAGTCAGAGGGAAGCTTGAGGCACAGACAGAAAGAGGAAAGCCTTTGATGAGAGGGGCTGCAGAACCAATCAAGCACACCCTTGCCGATTCCAAAAACTACCAGGTCCTTATTGGTGAGAACATGACTCCAGATGGCACGGTTGCTCTGCTGGACCACCGTGAGGGTGGTGTGACCCCACATAAGGTTTCCTTTAAGGACGGTTTAGAAATGGGAAATTGTTAACAAATTCGGCAGTTTGGCTCTGTCACCTGTCATCGTAACTGGCTGCTGCTTTTCATCCAGACACCAAGGTTAGGACAAATGAGGCTGATGTTATCTTGAGCTCTTCATTTGTCTTGACCTTGATTCATTTGGAGCAGAGGCATTGTTTTTAAGAAAAAAAAAAACATGTCATGTAGTTTGTCTAAATATAAATGCATTTAAATTAAAAAACAACAACAAACAGAGCTGGAGAGTAGCTTAAGTGGGAAAAGCAGATTTTTAAACAGGAATGATTGCACCAGGAGGGAAGAGACCTCAGTCTGGGATGGGGCTTATTTCTAAGTACAGCAGGGACATGGGGGGGATTTCTAGTCAGGGAGCAGGCTGGGGGTCAGTGGATGGAAAATTACTAAGTGGAAGCATCATGATGGGTTCAGGGGGCTTCATGTTAACTAACTCCACAGGATTCCTGCTGAAGGCAGGCCAGGTGATCAGATGCCACTTGGGGATGGTGAGGATGAGGAATTTGATCAGATAGCTAGGGTGGGGGATTCTCTGGAAACTGGCTGAACAAGGTTCTTGCTCTGGAGGACAAGACCCAACGAGGGCCAGTCAAAAAACAAAACAACTCAAAGGCCCTGACTGAAGTTTGGTCAAGAACATTTTGTGAGTCAGAAGGGCTGAGCGTGGTTTAAAAAGCAGACAGCTGAGTAACACATTTTAAGAAAACGCTCTATCATAAAATGTGAAAAAATGTTCTAAATAGATTTTTAACTAAAGAGTAAGTTACAGAGAAACCAAGATGGCGGCATAAACACCTAAACTGCTGCCTAGCACAACAATTTCAAAACTACAACTAAAAGACAGAACAGGCATCATCCAGAACCACAGGAAGGCTGGCTGAGTGGAAATTCTACAACTGGAAGGAAAGAGAGAGGCTCATGGAGACTCAGAGGAGCTGCAAAAAGCTGAGGTACGAAGACACGCGAGTCAAGAGGACAGGCGGCAGCATGTCTGGCTGGCTTCCTCTAGCGGGAGGAAGATGGAAACTCCCTACTGCACTAAACCCTAGTTTCAGGCAAGGCCCTAGGGACCCAGATTCACACGGGTCCCTGGAGCACACGGAAACTCGGGGGAGCCGAAAAGGCAGAGGTCTGGAGGCACACAAGCACCAATCCATGCAGAGAAGGCTGCAGCAATTACTGAGGGACACTGAGACCCAGGGTCCACCTAGGGCACGCTGATGGGAAGCCAAGGCTGTCTGCTCAGCCCTGAGACTCAGCCCTATCCAAGCTGAACAAAGGGGCTTTTGCAATTTTCTAAGTCTTGCATCATAAGGCTGACTCCAGCATAGAAGTTTTCCTGGCGTAGACACAGCTGATCCTCACAACCAATTGGTATCAATTCCCCCCAGTGATACCAACAGCAATCAAGACTTAACTATAAGGCTGTACACACAGTCCATAAAGGGGTGCACCAAGAGAGTCCAACTCAGGTAACTGGGCCATATAGGACACCTAGCACACAAAGCTACTCTACCAACTCAGGGAAGTAGCAAAATAGCAGAGACAAAGGAACAAATCACAAATGAAAGAAATGGAGGAAAACAAACTAATGGCTATAGAGTTCAAAACCACAGTTATAAAGTTTTTCAAGAACTTCCTGGAAAAGATGGATAAATTTAGCAAGACCCAAGAGGAGATGAAAAAGGACCAACTAGAAATTAAATATACACTGACTGAAATAAAAAATAAAATACAGAGACCTAACAGCCAACTAGAGGAAGGTAAGAATCAAGTCAAAGATTTGAAATACAAAGAACCAAAAAACACTCAACCGGAAAAGAAAAAAGAATCCAAAAATTGGAAGATAGTGTAAGGATCCTCTGGAACAACTTCAAGCGTATCAACATCAGAATTATGGAGGTGCCAGAAGAAGAGAAAGAGCAAGATACTGAAAACCTATTTGAAGAAATAATGACTGAAAACTTCCCCCACCTGGTGAAAGAAATAGACTTACAAGTCTAGGAAGTGCATAGAACCCCAAACAAAAGGAATCCAAAGAGGACCACACCAAGACACATCATAATTAAAATGCCAAGAGCAAAAGACAAAGAGAGAATATTTAAAGCAGCAAGAGAAAAACAGTTAATTACCTACAAGGAAGCACCCATAAGACTGTCAGTGGATTTCTCAACAGAAACTATGCAGGCCAGATGGGAGTGGCAAGAAATATTCAAAGTGATGAATAGCAAGAACCTATAACCAAGATTACTCTACCCAGCAACGCTATCATTCAGAATTGAAGGTCAGATAAAGAGCTTCACAGATAAGAAAAAGCTAAAGGAGTTCATCAGCACCAAACCAGTATTATGTGAAATGCTGAAAGGTATTCTTTAAAAAGAGAAAGAAGAAGAAAAAGCTAAAGATAAAAATTATGAACAACAAATACATAACTATCAAAAAGTGAATCGAAAAATCAAGTGAATTAAAAATCTGATGAACAGAATAAACTGATGAATATAATAGAATCAGGGGCATAGAAAGGGAGTGGACTGCCAATTCTCAGGGGGAGAGAAGTGAGGGGGGGTGGAGGGAGAGACTGGACAAAAATCATACACCTATGGATGAGGACAATGGTGGGGGAGGTAAGGGCAGAGGGAGGGGTGGGAGCCAGGTGGAGGGGAGCTACAAGGGGAAAAAGAGAGGAACAATTATAATATTCTGAACAATAAAGATTTATTAAATAATAATAAAAGAGGAAGTTACAAAATGTGCATCTGCTAGGTGGATGAAGATGGTGATGTGTAATTTTGTATTTATCAGGAGGACACACCTCTCACACTCCTTCCCTGGATGCGCCATCCCAAATATAGAAATGTGTAAAAGGAGAGCCATGACCACAGGCTGGCCCAGTCTCTGTGGATGTCATTGGGCTGTACCAGTGGATATCCTATATAATAAAAGCCCAGCAGCCGAAATGGCAGAAAGACCAGAATGACCAGAGATCAGAACAACCATGGCCCTTCTCCCCGGATGACCTCACACCCCAGCAGGGACCCCCCCACCCCGATCTGGGGTCCCCATTCAGGGCAGGCTGGCCAGCCCCCACCCATGCACCAGGCCTTTATCCTATATAATAAAAGGGTAATATACAAATTGACCCTAACGGAGGAATAATCAGAACGACTACACCACCAGTCACTCTGAGGCACATTGACCACCTCAAGGTTCTTTCTCAGCCACCAGGCTCCAATCGCCCGATGATGAACATGGAACAGGGGGTGGGTGGCAGTGCCAGACCAAAGCCCCCACCCCACCAATCGTCCCGCACACAGAGGGAAACCCACAGTGGGTGCAGGGCCGGTGAGCAGGTGGGAATAGCCGACATCTCAGTCCCTTTCCCCGCCGTCAGGCTCTGATCACCTGATGGTGAACAGAAAACTGGGGGTGAGGGTGGGGGGGCAGGGGCAGGGCCAGCTACAGGCAGCTGGGGAAGATGGCCCTGATGCAGGCCAGGCCTAGAGACCATACCCATGCATGAATTTCGTGCCCCAGGCCTATAGTATGAGTATAAGTAAGCTTTGCTAACCTTTTGTGATGCATATGTCCCAATGTCCCCATACCTGGCAGCTGTCTGCATCGCCCAGAGAGCTTATTTACAAATACAGATTTCCGGCCCTGGCCTGGTTGCTCAGTGGGTTGGAATGCTATCCGGCATACCAAAGGGTTGTGGGTTCAATTCCCAGTCAGGGCACATACCTACAAGTACTGGAGGCAACTGATCAATGTCTCTCTCCCACATCAACGCTTCCCTCCCCCTCTCTCTCTTTCTCTAAAAAAATCAATAAAAACATATCCTCGCATAAGGATTAAAAGCAAACAGATTCCTAGCCCCTAGACCAGAGATTTCTATTGGGCGTGGGGATTTGTGTTTAAGAACAGGTAGTTCCAAAGCAGTCCATCTACCTGGCAGTCCCTAGGGGACCTTCCGCGTGCATCAGGTTCCGGGTACAGAGCTCTCTCCTCCTCTGGGACTAAATTCCTAACCCTTTCAGTCCCAGTGCAGAATGTAGGTGACATTGGGGAGTTGTGCTCTCTGAGCTGGGGTCCTGAGGTCCCCCTGTATTGGCAGATGGTGCCTGAGATGTGTGATCTGGTCCTTTATATGCAGCATATCTGGTCCTCTCCTCATTGTGATGGAGAGGGAGTACAGGGTTCCAGACAGACCCCCGGAGAATCTGTGGGGGAGCCTGGCCCACAGTGTCAGCCCACCTCCGTCCAGGTTGGACAGCAGCCTCCTGGCACAACTCATAACTCCTTTATCAGCCATCCCAGCCTCAGCACGCTGCGGAGTGCTTGTCTGCTGTGTCTGTCTCCTTCCCTAGACTGCGCTTATTGAGGCAGAAATTTATATTTTGTGGTTATTGTTCAAGCGCTCCATCGATGTGTGTTGAAGGACTGATGGTGGGTGTTTCAGTGAATGAATGACCGGTACTATCTGGGAGCCCTCTGCTGGGGAAGATGTCACCTGGAACAGCTGTCACCTGGAGGTAGCATTTGAGCCTGGCCTTGGTGGGCAGGAGGGATGTAGCTAGCAGGGGGCAGGGACTATTCATTTGTTCATTCAATCACTCAGTCACTCAATAAACACGTGTTGAGCACCTGCTCTGTGGCAAGCATGCTGTTGGGCACAGGGGAGCCTGTTCAACCATGGTTTGGTGGGAGCAGCAGAACTACGAGGGGAGGCCTAGGTATAAAATAAGGGATTTTTTTTACAGGGATTTTATTTCCCAGGATTGTGGGAGCCAGTAAAACAGTCTGCATAAGGCTATTTCTTTCTTTCTATTTTAAAAATATTTTTTTAGCCCTGGCCGGCTTGGCTCAGTGGATAGAGCGTCGGTCGGCCTGCGAACTGAAGTGTCCCAGGTTCGATTCTGGCCAAGGGCACATGCCTGGGTTGCTGGCTGGATCCCCATTGGGGGACGTGCAGGAGGCAGCCCATCAATGATTCTCTCTCATCATTGATGTTTCTATCTCTCTCTCCTTCTCCCTTCCTCTCTGAAATCAATAAAGAAATATACTTTAAAAAACTATTTGTTTTATTGATTTCAGAGAGGGAAAGGAGAGGGAAAGAAGGAGGGAGAGAGTGAGAGAGAAACATCAATGATGAGAGAGAAACATTGATTAGCTGCCTTCTTCACGCCCCTCACTAGGGATCGAGCCCGCAACCCAGGTATGTGTCCTGACTGGGGATCGAACAGTGACCTCCTGGTTCATAGGTCAATGCTCAACCACTGAGCCACGCCGGGCAGGAGAGGCTGTTTCTTTTTGTGCTGGTACTGCTGCCTGAGGTCTTACAGCCCACGTGGCAGGGCAAACTGAACTGTGGAACCCCTGAGGGCAACCTGGGACCCCCTCAGACTCTCACCACATCCAAGTCTCCAGCAAGAGAAGCAAGGGGGCCCCCCCCCCCCTCCCGCACTAGCAGCGTCAGTTTCAAACACCAGCCAGCGGCCCGTATTTCTGAGGCAGCCTGCTGTTGAATGTCTGTGTGTCTGTACCGTCTGCCTACTGTCACATAAAGCCCCAGCCGGAGTGGCGTGTATGGTCTGACCTGTGCATTCCAGCATCTCCGTTGAAAGGAGGGCTCCGCAGTTTTAAGAGAGATGACCTTCCTGCTGGATCTCTTGTCAGCTCAGAGCGAGTCCAATACAATGGTCCAGGAGATCAACTCTGCCCGAGTTTCAGACATCATTCCTGCCCGAGCTGTTTACGGTCCTGAGGGTGGATCCGGGACAGTGGGCCTGGAGGACCTCAGTGGGGTCCCCTCCACTGACGATGAAGCCCAGAGCCCCAGCCAGACTAAGCACCCCAGGACAGACTGCCAGGAGGCAGTGAGAGCAGAGAAGGAAGGGAGCTGGTTCTCCGGTGGAATTCAGGGGTGCTCGTGAGAAGCCCCACTGTGGCTGAGTCCCTGAACCACGCCAGGGTCCATTTTCTCTCTGTGTGGGCTGGAGCTGAAGACAGCCGTTTAGAACCAGCATCTGTTGTCGCTGTGCTGTGTGACTTTGCGAAAGTCTCCTAACCTCTCTGAGCCTCAATGTCCTGGCAGGTAAAAGAAGGTTCTCCATGGACCCTGCCCGCTCAGACCCACGTCAGCTTGTAATGTTGTTCTTAAAACCTCACAGCATCCCTGGTCCACAGATGCCTGTTGGACCTGTCTGAATCCTGCATCTCTGAACTGACATGCCCCAGGGAGAAGGGCCTGTTTACAGTCCCTTCCTGCAGAACTTACCAGCAAGACACCACCTTGCCTGCCCCCTGGCCCTGAGGGAAGGGAGGAGCCGGGGCTGAGTCTCTTCTCCAGCATCCAGAATGCTGGGATGGAAGAGAAATGGCATTAAGAGTGAAGCTTCCCCATCCCCCCACATACCTGCTTTAAAATGGACTTGGGAAATGGCTTTGCACAAAAAATTTTATGAGCAAATTGGACACTTGAGCCCCATTTTCTGCATGATGTTGTAAAATACAGACATGAGACTATACACACTTTTCTGAAACACCAGTACATTTAAGGTAACCAAAAAAATCAAATTTTATTTTGAAAATGCTGAACCTTGGCGCTTTTTAAATATAGATCCTGTTGACCATGTGGCTATTTTGGGGTTTGTCAGTGGTAGGAAGCCAAAGGTCTTTTCTTGGGCGGGACTCTCCTTTGTTCTAAAATGTGTCCTTTCTTGCTGCTGTCTCGGTATTCATTCACAAATCCTAGATGAGTAGAGTTCTTAATGTCCTTACTTGGTAAAATAAACCCCATAGCTGAACCCTATGTGAGATTTCTCTTCGTGAAATCCTAGAATCAGCATCTCTTCGTCAGCATCAAGGTGGCTTCGGGCTTCCCAATTTACATAGCAAGAAACATTACGGTTTCTTTTTTTTAAAAAAAAAGACAGTGTCAGAGCCTGGCCAGTGTAGCTCAGTTGGTTGAGCATCACTCTGTGCACCAAAAGATTGCCAGTTCGATTCTGGTTAGGCCACATGCCCAGGTTGTGGGCTCAATCCCCGGTCAGGGTGTGTGCAGGAGGCAGCCTATTTTTAAAAATACATTTTATTGATTTTTTACAGAGAGAAAGGGAGAGGGATAGATAGTTAGAAACATCGATGAAAGAGAAACATCGATCAGCTGTCTCTTACACACCTCCTACTGGGGATGTGCCCGCAACCAAGGTACATGCCCTTGACCGGAATCGAACCGAGTACCTTTCAGTCTGCAGGCCGACGCCCTATCCCCTGAGCCAAACCGGTTAGGGCAGGAGGCGGCCTATTGATGTTTCTCTCACACATCCATGTAGCTGGGATTTGAACATGGCTCTCTCTGGCCTGGAAGCCCAGTTGGCATAGCTGTCAATCACCATCTCTCCACCCCCTCAAGGAAAAATGAGACTCAATGCTTGGCTCCAGGGGACCCCTCAAGATTTGAGGAGATGAGCCCCAAAGAAGGCTTGACACTCATCTCAGAAAACCTAGTTCCTGATCTGCACCTTCCATCTCTGAGAGGGTGCGGCTAACTTGGCTTTTAGTGGCCCAGGGGCAGCGAGAGAGACAGAGGCAATCCCACAGCAGAGGGATACGCCTGCGTGGCTGTTATCAGTCGTCAGGAGAAACATCATTTAATAAACACATTGCAGGTTTATGGAGTCAATTTAGCTTCTCCTTGAGTAAGATTCTAGAGGGTGGCAGAAACCGGCGAGGAAATGCATCCCAGGAAAGTCTTCCTCCTGGAGATAGGGCACTATCTTCAGAGGCAAGGACAGCTGGCCTGCTGTTAGGAGTGAGCCAGGAACCTTGACCTTGTCAAGTCCTAGGACCCGTCACCCTGTGGGGATTCTCTGGAGGGTGAGGAGTATCTGTGGGGCTCCTCCAAGCCCCGTGGACCATCATCAGGAAAGAACCAGGAACAAGACCGGGGAGCCCTCTCAGGAGCCCAGCAGAATCGGTGAGTCCGTGTGGCAGGAGAAGGAGGCCAAAGTCATGGTCTGGAAGCGCTCCCCGAGGCCGCTAGGAGCAGAGGAAGTTGGGAAAGTATTGGTAACTAGGGTTGTAGCTCTTTAGGTTTCTCTTCAGGCAGTAGACGAGCTTCCGGTCACAGGAACAGAGCTTCATCTGGCAGCGGGTCCCCAGCTCTGCAAACAGGACGCCAAATGCAGAATGAGGAAGGGACCCGGTACAGACATGGACTCCCAGGCTGGCTTCAGCCGGGACTTGCTTCTAGACTGAGCAGAGTCCCCGTCTGCTTCCTGCTCTGATGGAGCAGGCAGTCTGATGCGGGAGGCACAGCATCTGATGCATCATCTGATGGGAGGCAGCCTATTGAGACTTCAGTCTAGAGTAGTGGTTCTCAACCTTCCTAAGGCCGCGACCTTTGTGTACAGTTCCTCATGTGGTGGTGACCCCCAACCATGAAATTTTGCTACTGTTATGCATCGTGATGTAAATATCTGCATTTTCCGATGGTCTTAGGCGACCCCTGTGAAAAGGTCGTTCCACCCCCCAAAGGGATCGCGACCCACAGGTTGAGAACCGCTGGCCTAGAGACACAGCTCCTGCCCTAGGAGCTCTGGTCTCATCCAGGACACACATTCCCTCGGTCTGATGGCAGAGACAGCTCCTGCCCCGGAGGAACCCCACTTTTCATAGAGACACCGCAGTCAGACATCACTTTGAACTCAGATGGACCTGAACTTGAATCCCAACTCTAGCTGTGTGTCCTGGCAAGCCTTTGTGTTTCGGTTTCCTCATCTGTGACATGGGGAGACTAAACCTACGCACAGGGTATTTTCAGGGAGCTGGTAAAAGGAAGGATGCAAAAATTTGGCACCTATTGAATACTCAATCTAAGACATCAGATATAGCTGCAATATTCTTGCCCCTCTTACCCTCAGTTCTTCCATACCCCCTCAAACCCCCCAAGATATAGGCTGGCTGACCTCTAGAGCCAGCAGAGATCCAGGCTCTTCCAGTGGCCTGAATGGGAAGCCCCAGCCTTACCACAGGTGACCAGGCCCTGGGAGACGCTGTACTGGTAGGACTGTGTCCGGATGTGACAGCCTTTCTCCTCCAACAGCCCATAACAGTGGTCGTGTATCCAACAGCACCTGTCAATGCAACACACTTCCCTCCTGAGTGGAAGGGGCATGCCATTCAAGCAGAGGCCACATCGGTGGGTGCGGCCTGGCAGAGAAAGAATTTAATAAGAATCTGCCCTTCCTCTAGGGCGGTCTGCCATTGGCTAGCAGCTCTGCTTTTTCCTCCTTAAGCTCATGGTGAGACTACATTTCCCAATCTCCCTTGCAGGTACGAGTAGTCACATGACTAGGTTCCAGCCAGAGGAATGTGAGCAGAAGTGATGTATACTGCTTTCAGACCTACCCATAAAAACCTCACGTGTTACCCTCCACTCTCTTTCTTGCTCTACCTCAGCTAAATGAAGGTGATCCAGCCTAGGACTCTGAGGCCATTGGGGCTAGCAGAGCCACAAGATGGAAGGGACCTGGGTCCCAAAATCAACATGTTTGATTGAACTGTTATAAGATCAAAAAATAAACTTCCAGTATGCTAGGTATAGAAGGTTGCATTAAACTTTTTTACTTACAGGAAAGTTGAGAACATTGTACACAGTATTCTCACCCCACATCCCATTTCTTCTATTAGTAAATCTTATATTAATATGATACGTGTGTGTTGAACAAAAATAGACAGAGGCAAAGAAGCATTGAACAGACTGTCAAACTACAGTGGAAAGGTAGGGAAGGACTTGTATGCATGCATATAAGCACAACCAACAGATGCAAGACACTGGGGGTGGGGGAGAGGGAGATGAAGGTAAGTTGAAGGGGAAGGAGAGGGTAAGTTGGGGGAGATCAGTGGGGGAAAAAAAGAAAGATAAATATGTACTACTATTTGTAATACCTTAAACAATAAAATTTTTAAAAATTAAATTTTAAAAATATGATACATGTATTAGAAGTAACAAACCAATATTAACTAATTACTAAATAATAACATATAATTGTTGATTCATTCATTGTAAAAAGTTCATAGCTTTTTCAGACAGCCTTAGTTTTTACATAAGGTCCTCTTTTATGTGCCAGGATCCCCTCTGGGACCCCACATGACACTGAGTCTTCATGTCTCTTTAGACTCCTCTTGACCAAGGGCAGTTTCTCACTCTTTCCTTGTTTTGGATGACCTTGATCATTTTGAGGAGTACCGGTCAAGTATTTTGCAGGATGCTCTACTATTGGGATTTCTCTGACATTTGTCTCATATGAGGTGTTTCTTTTTTTGCTCAAATTGTCCCAGCTTTGGCCATTGGGAGCCCTCTGGGTTGGCTCTTTGGAAATTCCATCAATGCGGTGTCTGTTTAGAGCACTTCCTTACTTTTGATTTACCGTATAAGGAGCTTCAGGCTCACCCTGTGTATTTCCTGCTCTAGTCCTAGCATCAGCCTTTTCTCTAAGGAGCTTGGTTCCTGGGAGATTGATATTAGAAACCAGGTCTGGGCACTAGGTGCTGCTTATTGCTACTGAGAGGTTGCTTCTTGTAGGTCCTCCCAGCTGATAGAATATATATATAATGTATATATATTATATGCATGTGTGTGTTTGTGTATGTGTGTGTATATTGACCCCATGTATATACACATGTGTACATGTTTCTATATGTAACCATCTGTATTAAGCTAAACTGGAGTTCATATTGATGTCTCCAACTCTAATCCACCACCACATGGGTCATCCTATCTCCCTGACCTTGCTTGTCTGCAAACTCCCCCTCCAGCAGCGAGGAACACAGCTCCAACCTCTGCCATCCATCCCCTGAATTGCCTCCCTCCACCATACCTGTCTAGCGGTCTCAGAATTGTTAACCCAGCAGGTGGCATTTTCCAAAGAACAATTTCTCCCACCCCCCTCCCTCCCGTTCTGGAACTTCTACACTTCCCAATCCAGATGTGGAAACTAGGTCCCTCTACTCTTAAAGCCGTTATGACGGCCTCAGCCAAAAACCAGGGCCAGCATGACATTCCTGAGGCTTGGTCATAAAAATGCTGCCCTCTTGGGTCTTGCAGTCTTGGGGCACTCACCCTTAGAACCCAAGAGTCACTGTGCTGTGAGGAAGCCCAACCAATCCTGGAGAGGCCTGGGTGAGAGGAACTGAGACCCCAGCCCCAGCCCCAGTCCCATCGGAACTCCCAGCCAGCAGCCAGCGACCCCGTGCCAGCTATCGGAGTGCACCATCTGGATAATGACTCATCCAGCCTGAGTCAAGGTGCCCACGCTGAAGCTGGGTGGCACAGAGACAAGCCACCCCACCAAGCCCCGCCCAAATGGCAGATTCTTCACAAATCCGTGGTCATTGTTGCTTTAAGCCACTACATTTTAGGATGGTTGCCATGTAGCAATAGACCATCTGAAACATTAGGCCACTGAGATTGGGAGTGCCTAGATGTAGCGGGGGCAAGTCAGTTAACTTCTCTGACCCTCAGTTTTCTTATCTGTCAAAGGGTGCTTCAGTTCCAGAAATGACACGGAATGAGAGGAGGTCATGTGGGTGCAGAGCATGGAGCATGAAGGGCAGTCGTGATAATAATCAGCTCACCAATCAGTAATGTCCTTGGGGGTCCCTCGACCACCCCAGCCACAGTAACAGCCGTAAAAGCCATAGTCCATCAGGGCGTTCTTCCCCGTCACGTTCTCAATCATGGACTTCAGTTCTAGCAAGCCGCCTGACACAGCGGGCGCACCTGAAAGACAGGCCCGGCTTTCCCAGCATGCTCCTGCCTTCCTCAGGGCTAAGAGGGGCCCAAGGGTCTCTTTTCCCTCCTCCCCGTCAGTGGGAGAGGGACAAGGAAGGGGAGGGCCAGCAGCATAAAGTGGTTGCATGGCTGGACTTGGAGAAGGAGCAAGCCTGGGTCCAAAACACATCATACTGACTCACATATGATGCAGCATGGGCCACTTATCTCTCGGACCTCATGTGCCTCAGTTTCCTAAAATGAATTCCTGCCTCTTGCAGTTGTCATGAGGGTTCAACTAAGGTAAAGGATATAAATTTGGAGCACAGTGCCAGATACATACTAAGTGGCCAAGAAACATTAGGTATAAGTAATACGGTATCTGTGTGAAGCTGGCTAATGGGCTCTTCCTAACAATACGCACCTTTCTCCATCCTATATAATAAAAGCTTAATATGCTAAGTGTTCAGTCGTCCAGTCAGCCATTCAACCAATCAAGGTGTAATATGCTAATGATATGCTAAGGCCACTCACCCGCTCACTATGATGTGCACTGACCACCAAGGGGCAGACACTCCAATCAGTAGGTTAGCTTGCTGCTGAGGTCTGACTGATCGGGACTGAGTGAGATGAGCCGAACACGGCCTGGAGCCCTCCTGCAGGCCCTCCCCGGCCTGATCATGCACCAGTAGGGTCCTTCAGCCTGGCCTGTGCTCTCTCGCAATCCAAGTTGAGAGACCCCCCTATCTCCAGAGTGCACAAATTTCATGCACCGGGCCTCTAGTTTAGAACATAAGAATCTTCAAGCAGGGTGGGACCCTTGGAGCTCACTGACGCCCGCTCCCTCATCGTGCAGACTGGGAAACTGAGGTCTAGAGGGAGAAGGTGGCTTGTGTGGGGGGTACACAGTGAGCCAGAGGCTCAAGGCCTCATGCTCCTCTTACAGTCTCCAGGGAATCAGAGCCAGCAAAGAGCAGGGCAGCCTGTCAGCGGCTGCAGGAGAGCCTCAAGACAGATGCCGACCCCCAAGCTGTGCAGTTACCTCCACTGGGAGGTGGCAGCAGGTGGACAGGCTGAGCAGAGAGTGGCCAGGAATCCTGGGGTGGGAGGTGCTTGTTTTTTATTTTGCTGTGTTTTATCCCCCGCTTTATTCTATTTTGTTTTGCATAAAAAATAAAAAATCTGCCTCCTGCATTTACAAACCACATAGTCTCCCTCGAGCACAACTCTTCTCATTACCCGCTAGATCCTGCCACAGACCTGCTGTCGTGGATGAGAAAACAGAGTCTGGGAGAGGCAAAGACTTCTGCTGACATCTACACCGTCCACGCAGAGCCCAGATACAAAGATAAATTTCTATGGCCTCAAAGAGTAGTCTCCTTGCCACTACCTGTTGTTCCTAGAGGGTAGCAGGTCACAAGGTCAAAGGGCAGGGAGCCAGCACTTACTGCAAGCCAGGAACCAAGCCAGTGTGACAATCCCCTTCATCTCTGAAGTTCTAGAAAAGAAGACACATCCCATGACATATTTATCGGGAGATGTCCCCACAGCCCATTCACACCCTGCCCCTGGCTTCCCACCAAGCCTTACCCTCTCACGCTGGTCGATACATGGGCAACCCCAGTGAGAAAAGATGAGGCAAACACCCCAAGGAGTTGATCTAAGTCCATGCTTCTGGGGCAGAAGGGCATATTGTCAGGAGAGAACTGTCCTACCACAAATGCCCCCAACTCCATTGTCCCTTCTGCAGAAAATGGTTAAAAGTAACCAGAGGAAGAGGTGGGATTCTTAAACGGTTGGCAATTTGATGGCACAAGTTAGGGGCAGGAATTGGCACACCCGGACAGGGCCCTGGGTGGAGGATGTCAGGATCTGACAGGAGAAAAGCATCCCCCAGCAAGGGAGACTGGTGCAGGGCCAGGAGGGCATGGGGACACGGATGGCTCTAAGTCCTGTTGTCCTTTTTTTTTTTTTTAAGTATATTTCTTTATTGATTTCAGAGAGAAAGGGAGAAGGAGAGAGAGAGAAACATCAACTATGAGAATCATTGATCAGCTGCCTCCTGCATGTCCCCTACTAGGGATCGAGCCCAAAACCCAGGCATGTGCCCTTGGCCGGAATCGAACCCAGGACCCTTCAGTCCGCAGACTGACACTCTATCCACTGAGCCAAGCCGGCCAGGGCAGGCCTGTCGTCCTTTTATTTGGAGGTGCTGAGGGCCTGTTCAAGGACGGCCCTGCGCTGGTGGCTTGAGGACAGAAGCTGGGAGGGCTCACCCTGTCCCAGCACTGCGGACAGTGTTCACCCCGAAGCAGGGGCTCAGGGATGAAGCAAGAGCGCCCCTTATGTGACGTGGCTCTCAGGCCTCCTGGGGGCTTTTGTGGGTCCCAAGCACTTTTGTCCTCATAGTCCCCTTCCTCAAAAAAAAAAAAAGTTCTTTTTTAAATTATATTTTACAACTAAGTTGCTATAAAAATAAATACCGTCCATGCTGGATTCATATTCTTCTTCTTCATTTATTTTTCTTCAATATCAAAGGAATTGAACATTGAAACATTGTCTTGGGCACAGGCACGGGGCCTACAATAAGTTGACCCTGGGCGCTCAGGAGCGCTCCGAAGGGTAGGTATCTTTGTTGGCCCTTTGCCAGTGGAGAAAGACAGGCTCTGAGAGCTCAGTAAGAAGGGGGGCAGGGAGGAAGATTAGTGTGCCCTTCAATGTACTGCACAGCCTCCCTCCCCAGAGGGAGAGGTTCTCCTTTGAGCCTTGGAGCCCAGAGGCCCCAGCTTCCCTCCCCCCAGACACAGGACTCCCTGGCCTGCAATCCAAAGAGATCACACCCAGAAGGCAGAGGAAATCCCATGTGTCTTGAGCCCATGTCTGATTCTCACCGGGCCTCTCAGGATGTCCTTGACCGACGGCTGCCTGCTCTCCTTCCCTCTCTGGATCCCAAGCCCTTGTTCACCTGCAGCTGCCCAGCTGGCCATTAGTCCACCACGATTTCCCCTTCGGTGCCCTGCTGTCCCTGAGTCCTGAGTTCAGTGGTCTTTGCGGCCAGTGTTGTGCCCCACACCCTGTCCCCTCCCACGGCCGGGCTCCAAACACACCACCTCCAACTCCCAGGGCTCCTGGCTGCTGGGATCCCCTGCCATCCTTTGTCCAGCAGCTCCTCTGAGTTCCAAGAACGTTCCTGAGGGGTCTGTCCACCCATGGCCTCTGCCTTGAGGGCTCTAAATAGCCAAGGCCATGTCCCTGGACCCTCTCCTTCCACAGAAATCTTCCATAGCTTCTTGGAGCTGTGACCGGAGGAAGAGGGCAACTACCATGTACTGGGCACCTACAGTGTACCTGGCACTGTCCACTGTCTCCCCCCGCCAATGGCCCTGGCAGATGATCACTGCTAGACCTGCTGGCATGGTGTCTGTCCCTTCAACAGCCATTTGTTGAAGGAGAGAATGCAAGTTGTTGGTTTTTACAGACAAGGAAACTGAGGCCAGGAAGGAAAAGTGAGATGTCCAAGCATTCAGCTCAGGAAGCGGATGCAACTCCTCTACTCACTGGGCCCCCCGCCCCTGAGCAAGCCACCCAGGCCCCCTGACCTGCTTCCAGAAGGAGCTGCTTCTGAACACAGGGAGGAAAAATCCCCAGGGTCTTGGGGGAGACGTAAGGTTCCTGCACCTTACGATGCTTTGATATCTTGGGGGTCTTGCTGGGCTGGGAAGAGACAGCCCCTCCCAGGACTAGCTAATTCCTAGAGATAGTCAGAGGCTGCCCTGTGAGCACAGCTTGCAGTCATATGCAAGCCAGCCAATACTAGACCTCCTTGCCCAACCACCTTTATTGAACACTCAAGCTCCAGGCTATTTCCTCTGCCCGGAACCATCTGAGAGCCAGGAGGGACTGTTAGGAGTCCCTTGAAATTATTCAAGATAGTGGATCCTAAATTGCCCTTTCTTGTAAAACAAAAACAAAAACAAAAAACCACATGAAGACTCTTGGCCATGCTTTCGCTCATCTTGCCTTCTGGTCGACCCGGCGCTGTCCGATGGCCCTGCATGCTGGGGCGCGTTCCCTTCTCTTGGGAACTAACTGTGAGTCACAAGCCATCTTTCCACGGTGCGTCTCCTGATGGAGATGGTGTGTCTCCCAGCACATTCTAGAACACCGCTGGCCCGGGCTGTGGGTGTGAGCGCCAGGCCCCAGGCTGCACAGAGAAGGTGGCAGAGGCGCTGAACCAGCCGCCTGGGGGTGGGGAAGGGCGGGGAGGATGGACCTCAGTGAAGCCCAGAGCAGGCCCAGGAGAAGGATGTGGGGTTGGTTATTTTTGTCGAGTGACCACAGCAGGGATGAGAGAGCCAGGAGATAATGCTGGAGTGGAGCAGCGGCGGCCTGACAGAGCGTGGCATGTGGGGGCTGGGGTGTGGCCTGGTCACTGCACAGACAGGCCCTCCAGGTCCACATGCAGCAACCCCCTCACCCTAATCCCTTCCCCCCAGGCTCCTAGGACCTTGCCCGTGGTGTCTTCCCTGGGAAAGGATGGCAGCACCAGCCCCCCTGTCAGGAGGGGCACCTGAGACCGCCTTGCAGTTGGGGTAGGGGAAGCAGTGGAAGGCCATCGACCCCTCTCTCAGCCCCTCTCCATGCCCAACCCCTCCACCCTCAGGTAAGGCACCCCCAGAAGGAGACTCCTCACCGGTGAGACCTTCTCTGTCCTCGGGTCAGGCCTGGAGGAGAGGCAGGTGTTGGGCCCGCCCCGTTTTAAGGCCTCCCCGCCTGCCTCCCACCCCCGCCAGCTCTAGGAGGAAGCCTTACGTCTCCCCCAAGACCCTGGGGATTTTTCCTCCCTGTGATCAGAGGCAGCTCTTTCCGGAAGCGGGGCAGGGGGCCTGGGTGGCTTGCAGGAGGGATATTGAGTTCCATCTAGCTGGGGCCGCCCACGGTCCAGGTCCCTTCTCCATCAAGGCCCGGGGATCTGGAATCCCCCCTCTGGGCCTGCCGGCTCCCCTTCCTCCCTCACCACTCCTCCCCACCCCCCAGGCCATGCCAGGTCTCTGTCAAGGCCTCCAGCCCACGCTCCTGCTCGGATTTCATTCAGTCTCTCTGGGCCTCCGCCCAGGGACAGCCAGGACAGCCGGGGGCACCCCTCAAACTCTGCCCCGTTCTCTGTCCGTTGCTCCCCATCTGCCAACCCCAACTCTCCATCCTGTTCGGGAACCTGTGAAAACCCCGCTCTGGAGTCACAGTAAAACGTTGCCAGGCACAGCTGGCACCTCTCTTCGTGCACCCGACTCTCTACCCAATGGCCGCATTTCTTCCCTCTGAGAAGGAGAAACCACGGCCTGGCAGCGAGAGAAATGCAGGCTGGAGCGCCCCCCTCAGCAGCTGTGTGACCCGGGCACGTCGCCCCATCTGTCTGTCTGCCTGTCCCTGGGACAGGTGACAACAGTGACCGCCTGCCGGGCTCAGGGAGAGGCGTGCCCTCTAGAGAAGTAGGGCCGAGGTGGGAGGTGTGCGGCTCAAGGGTTCACACCTCGGGCTCTCCTCCTGGGTTCGCCTCACAGCTAGCTCCAAGTCCCAGGTTCAAATCCTGCCTTCCCCATTCAGCTACTTCGCCTGAGTGAGGTGGGGATCAAATGATTGGGCGCGTTTGTAACAGAGCAGAGGCTGAGATGTTCACAAATACATCGCGGTGTTCTCCCAAGGACGTGGGTAGCTGTCATGATCCCTCATCCTCCACTCCTGTTGATCCCTGCTCCCCATCCTGATCCCCATATACACACACTGAGAAGACGTGGATGTGCTCACCCTCCTGTCCCCAAAGCCCCTCCTTTGGGCCCGCATGAACCCGTCTCTTCCTGGGACCTGATCCCCCCCACCCCCACCCCGCCAGGACCCCTGTGAATTCAGTTTAACACAGAAAGGACCCACTGGAGCCTGCTGCATGCCAGGCGCTGCTGGGACCCCTGGGAACCAGAGCTGCCTCTGTGGTTGGGGGAACGGGTAGAGTGTAAAGGCATCGATCGCGTAAATAAACACACAGCCTGCCCCTGTGCAATAGCTGCGGTGGGGGAAATCCTCCTTCCGGTGTTTATTTCTCTTCCCCACAGTCCCCTCCTCTGCCTGCAGGCGCGCACCCGCTCGCCACCCCAACCAGAGGAAAGGAAGCCAAAAAAGGCAAAACAGCCCTTACCTCCGCTGACCTCTCTTCGGTTTCTGTTTCCTCCAAACGCCCGGTTTCTGGACAGAGAAGCCTCCACTTGCTCATCGCCCACTCCCTTCTGGGAGTTTTTTGCCACCTGGCTCTGGCTGTGTTCCCCAGCTGGCTCTCAGGGGTCCCCCCAAAGCCCGGTGTTGCCCAAGCCTGGACTTCACGGCCTCAGTCTCCGGGGCACTCCATCCTGCTGACCATCCCCTCCGCTCAGAACTCTCCCCCTGGCTCCCGAGGGGCCACCCTGTCATCTGTGCTCCTGCCACTCGGCTCCTGTCTCTGACGGCCCCCAAATGCTGGTGTTTTCAAGGAAGTCGGCCCCCCACCCTCCTACTCCTTTCATCTCTCCTGGGGTGAGCTCATCTGAGGGCAGGGATTTGGGTCTGATTTCCCTGCAGGTTCCAGGAGCTTTTGTTGGCTGAGCAGCGTCTGGCACTCGCTCTGACTCAACAATAATAACACCGGTGAACAAGTGATTGAATGAGTGAGTGGAGAGAGCGCGCAGTGTTGGGTCAAAGAGCCTGAGCTTCAAGTCAGATAGAAGGGGATTCAAACCTGGGCCCTAGCCGGCTTGGCTCAGTGGATAGAGCGTCAGCCTGTGGACTGAAGGGTCCCGGGTTCAATTCCGGCCAAAGGCACATGCCTGGGTTGCAGGCTCAATCTCCAGTGGGGTGTGCAGGAGGCAGCCAATCAATGGTTCTCTCTCATCATTGATGTTTCTCTCTCTCTCTCCTTCTCCCTTCCTCTCTGAAATCAATAAAGACATATATTTAAAAAACAAACAAACCTGGGTGTCACCTCTGACTGCCTGTGCCACACAACCTCCTCAGGTCTCTGTTTAATGCTCTGTCAGGCAGGACAACAATAAAACCTGCTTCATTTTTTAAAATATATTTTCTTGATTTTTTACAGAGAGGAAGGGAGAAGGAGAGAGATAGAAACATCAATGATGAGAGAGAACCGTTGATCGGCTGCCTCCTGCACGGCCCATTGGGGATCGAGCCCGCAACCAAGGTACATACCCTTGACCGGAATAGAACCTGGGACCCTTCAGTCCACTGAGCCAAACCGATTTCGGCAAAACCTGCTTCATGTTGTAATGTTGATAATTCAATGAGATGGGGCAGGCGGAGGGGTTCAGCACAGTGCCTGGCACCGCGCCAGTGCTCAGTGAAATGTAACGATTGCAAATAGTATGACTGTTGTGAATGTCCACTAAAACTCAGTGCTCCCTGAGAGTAGACACTGTGTCTGCTTCGTTTCTGTGCCCTCCATGTTTGGCACATAGAGGGTGCCCAGTTAGGTTTGCTGAGTGAATGCATGACCTCTCAGCTCTAGCTTCCATACTCACCCCCCCTACCCCAGCTGGCATGTCCAATATAATTTGAATTATTATCAAATTTAAATATCAGGCAGATATTTGAATTTTAAGAAGTGTACTGTCATTAATGTTATATAAATTACTAGAGGCTCCGTGCACAAAATTCGTGCACTTGTGAGGGAGGGTCCCTCAGCCCAGCTAGTGCCCTCTCACAGTCTGGGAGCCCTTGGGGGATGTCTGACTGATGGCTTAGGCCCGCTCCCCAAAGGGCAGTCAGACATCCTACCCGCTGCTGCAAAGGCAGGAGAGGTTGCTGCAGAGGTGTGAGAGGCTCCTGCGACTGCCACTGTGCTCACCAGCTGTGAGCCTGGCTCCATGAGTCCAGCTCTGGCTGAGCAGCTCTCCCGCTGTGGGAGTGCACTGGCCACCAGGGGGCAGCTCCTGCATTAAGAGTCTGCCCCCTGGTGGTCAGTGCATGTCATAGCAACCAGCCGTTTGGTCAATTTGCATATTAGCCTTTTATTATATAGGATATATTTAAATAAATATAGTTAAAATTCACATACCTGCCTGATATTCTAGCTCAGTGGGCCACAGGAACCCCAGAACTAAATTCACTGTCTCCCCCACCATCCAGCCCCTCAAAGCTCCTCTCTCTCTGGTAACGGATCCAGTCATTCACACATTATTCCTTAAACACCCCAACCAGAGTAGAAGATTGTTGAGGGCAAGGTTCTTCTCTGACTCGTTTCTGACCTCAGAACCTAGAACAATTGCTGAGCCCTGCTAGGTCCTCAAAAAATATCTGTGGAAGGAATTAAGCGTCCCCTAAACATGACTGTTCTCTGCGCTTGCTGTGTCTGTCTTATGCAGGCTCGTCCTGGGGCTGAAGCCCACTGAGGGCAGCCATACACAACTGGACAATCGCTGGCCCTGGGACCCAAGCTACTGAAAAACCCCCAGTTTTATCAAATGGTCTAATGACCCCCAGGAGACTGGCACATAAAACAGGGTTGCCTGAGGCTCACTGGCAGAAAGTCGACATTGAGTCCTCCTCCAGGAATTTTTCCAGATTGCTCCTTCTATAAGAAGCTTGCCTGTCTCTGGAATGTACAGAACTTATCACACATACTGTCTGCTCTGGTACTTCCTGTTGGAGAGGATTCCACGGCTGACAGCTCAGGAAGGAAGGAAAGAGGAGTTCCGTATTCCATGAACATCTACTGGGCCACAAATGCAAGGCAAATTCAGCAGCATCTGTTCTCTTTAATCCTCACAAAGTCTTGTGGGTATGACCCCATTCTGTAAGTCAGAAAACTGAGGGCCAGATGTTAGGAAGTTTTCCCCAGGCCACAGCTAGTAAAAGGTGGTCCCAGCATCTTAAGCCTGACCCATCTGTCACCCAGGTCCAAGGTCTTTCCAGTACAGAAATGTGTTGAGATCCAATAAAGACATATTGATTAGGATCGTCAGCAGAAATATGATCAAAGTGGCATGTGACTTCTTTACAGACGAAATGGAGAAGTGAAAGCTAATTTATAGTTGTCGGTAGAGAAAGAAAGGTTACTCTGGGGGCAAGATTCTTCTTTCCCCAAGCTTGCCTCTTGCTGGGCATCCGGGGTTTTCTATTCTGGAGAGTTTCTGTACCGGGCCCATTGTCCTTGCTCTGCTCATGTCCGTCTAACTGCCTCTAACACCCCCCCACACACACATTTCAAGAATTTTGGCTTTGAATTCTTTCAGAGAAAAGGGGTTCGGGGTCTCTTCTGTAGCTGCTTCCTGCTGAAAGGGGACAACGTTTTCCTTCCAAGCCAAGAGATTCTTGCTCTTTGGCCAGAGGGCCAATGAGGCCTGGATATGCAAGGAGGTTGTAATGGTGCCCTGAGTACAACTATTTCCTTAGTACAAACAGAGCTTGTAACTTGGTGGAGATAAACTGTTACAAATCTCAGGATTATTGGGCCAAGAATTATGACAAATGGTCTGGTAAGAGGAATAAAGATTTAGTTCTTAATAACTTCAAGTCAAGTGATGGCTTGAGGGAAAAATGAAACATTCATTTGGACGGTTGTAGCCAATTATTTAACTAGTTCACCTAGTTATGGGTGAAAAATAAAACTTTGAAGACAACTGGCTGAATTAGAGTCTAATATTCACAACTGTGTATTGGGGAGTTTATTGAAACATGATTTTTCCCCATCGATCATCTTTTATTTTTATTAACAAGCCAAACGAAGACCGATTTATTTACTGTATTAAGTCCAATTTGGCTTGATTATTTGCATGAATACAAGAATAGTAATTTATTATATAGCTTCTTTGAAATTTGCTTTGCTGGAATTTTATAAGGAATTTTCAGATTGAGCTTTAATTTGCCCCTCTGCACAGAAGCCAAGCCTTTAGACCCTGCGTGCAATTCCTATAAGTTGGGGTGAATTCCTCAAGTTCCTGAGGTCTCCAAAAAGTCTGGAGGTTCTTTTCTTGCCATCTTTTAGGAAAGCAACCTTCGTTCCTTAACAGGAAAGACTGCCATGAATCACTGACCAAGCAAGGTACTGGGCTATTTCTCCAACCCGTTTTATTAGCTTTAAAGTCAATCTTCATTTCCTAAGGCTTTCTAATGACATTCAGAGTCCAGGCATGCCTCTCTCAGACATGACACTCCAGTTGAAGTCTTGGTTTTATAAAACCAGTACTGGAAACCAGTCTTATTAAATTCATGCAAAGAAACATATTGCCATAAAAATAATAACATTCACTCACTGAGATTGCTAAATTCTTGGGGGATTATGTAGGGAGAAAAATATAAATGTTACAATATTGTTTACGAGGATATAATTTACCAAATTGCTCTAGGGAATAAAAAAAAAACACAAGTTTCCTTATATCTGGGGGAAAAAAGATCTTAAAATCAGCAATATCCTGAACAAAGTTATAAGAATGCTAATTATTTTCAGTTCATTTAGTTCCATATTATCATTTTTGTTTATGCTAATTGTTCACCAGCATTCCATGAATTCAGTTGTTTCTTAGAGTTTTAGAAATCTTTATCTAGTTTTAAATTATTATTTGCTTAGAAATCTGTAATTTAGGGTAAGTCAGAGTTCTTTTTATGAACCTTTCCAAAGACAGAACTAACATATTTGGAAGTGACCAATTTGAACTGACATGGTTATAGATTTGAGTATAAAGTAAATGATTAAAAAAAAAACTTTGCTTTTTTGTAGGATATTAACTTCCTAAGATAATAATTTCTTGGTAAATGACATAAAAGAACAATGCAAAACCCATATTTTTAGGTTTAACATGTAACTTCAATATATAAAGAGCAAATAATATGCAAGATTTTAAAAGTTGTACATGGCTTATTGGAAGTGTGCATTGAGCACGGAAACAACTCACAAATTTTCAATGTGTGGATCACAAACATCTGGATTTCTAACTGCCAGATGTCTGGTGTCACCGACAGGATACCTGCTACCCCTGAGAGCTTTCTGTTTGAATTTGGCTTTGAATCTTTGCAAGTTCCTTCCTAGGGAGGCTGGAAATTTAGAACATCCATTTTAATAAACATATATGTATTTAAATAGGACATAGTTATTATGATTATTTTACTTGGTGAAGTTTCCCATATAATTTCATGCATATTAAATAGGCCTAATTAGCTCAAAAATCATCTTTTATCTGGAAAGAGAACAGATCTTTGAGGTATTCCAGAGGCAAATTGGAATAACTCAAACTCATTTCTTGGATTAAAAAAAAGTATTTTAAAATTCAAACTTTGGGAAGGTTGTCAAATAAACTTAACTAAGAGTTCATAACATAATTTTTTTGTAAACCTGGGTAAAACTAACACATATTTTAGGTAAAACTAACCGGGTAATAACTTTAAAAGGTGTTAATCGAACTTAAACTGGTTTTAAAATTAGATATTTTGTCCAAACCACAGAATCTTGCTTAATTTGTATAAATATTTAATTTCTTTAGGCCAGTAAATATTTCATTATAGTACGCCACATATAATACACAGATGAACACATCACATAAAGACCATACACATAACTCGAATTAGTGATTTTATAGAGAAATCATAAGATTTTTTTCATTTGTGTTTGATAACTTTTAAGAAGCCCGGAGAAGGGGGGGAATTTTAAATCATTTTACCCATTCAGAAATAACTAGCTTTAGAACAAATCAACTTCAATTCTTGTCTTCAAAAATGTATTTTTATATTTTATACCTTCTATTAGCAACCAGACAGGGGATTTTAACTTAATTTTAACTCTTAACTTTTAGAAAAAAAATTTAATTTTTTTAGTAACAAATAAAAATAAGTGACTGACATTGTTTAGGTTGGCAAATACATTTTATGACTTCTAGAAACATGAGCTCTTTTACTGGCAAACACATTCATACTTTTGAGAGACATACCTAGAAAAGTATAACACATCTATTATCAGTTCCAATTCTATTGTCTAGCTTTTTTTTAGGTAATAAAAGGCCAAAGGTAGGTGAATTTAAGACTTGTCTAGTGATTAATATTTATTAGCTGAAATAAATTAATTTGATCTGCTCAGATGGCTAAGTTTTCTTTCTTTCTTTCTTTTTTCTTCCAATAAGGATTACCTTTTAGAAACTTGCATTTTAAAAGATGGTCCAGATAAGATTTGGTGGGCTTTGAATTGTTTCTGGAGTCATACCTCTGGCCCTTTAAAGACTTTATTTATAAAACAAGAACTGTGATTTTTTAATATCTCAAGAGTTGGGTTCTCACCCAAATGTTGACAAACAATTGACAAATCCATTCACCGGTTTTTGGAATATTTCTTTTTTCATTTGGGTATATTTTTTTTTTCAGACTCTGTAGCGATTATAGAGAGATATAGTTTACAGCCAATCCATGGTTGAGGATCATATCTGAGAGCCATAAAGACTTGGGTATATGGGACCACTGTCCATTTTCCTGGAACCAGCAAAACTGGTCTAGCTGCAAGTCTGACAAAGGTCTACATGGTTCCCTATGGCCACAAAGGCTTGGAGGCACGGGAATTCAGTCATTTGCCCTGACAACAGCAGAAAAGATCTAGGTGGAGAATCTATACAGTGGTACCTCGAGATACGAGTTAATTCGTTCCATAACCTTGAGGCGTGGGAAACTATGAGATGTGCGAGTCACGGTAAACTGGCGGTAAACTGGTGGGTCATGTGCAGCCAGCCGATCCAAATGTTGCTTGTATTTCAAAGCAAAAATCGCTCGCTCGAGGGCTGGTATCTCAAAAATCTCGTATGTTAGGGCACTCGTATCTCGAGGTACCACTGTATATACAAAAGCCTAAGTGACTATCAGACCCTTGGACCATTCGACTGGTAGCTGTGACACACACTGATCACCAGGGGGCAGATGCTCAGTGCACAGGTATGGAAACTTGGAACAGACTGATGAATCTCAGAGGGAAGGGAGGAGGCAGGAGGATGGAAAGAGATTAACCAAAGATCTTATATGCATACTAGAGGCCGGGTGCATGGATTTGTGCACCCGTGGGGTCCCTCAGGCTGACCTGCAGGGGTCAGGCTGAAACCCACACTCCAACATCCTCCAAGGGGTCCCGGACTGAGGGACCCCACGGGTGCACGAATCCCTGCACCGGGCCTCTAGTGGTGTTATAATTAAGGCTTTCATTCTTCAGCCAGGCCTCCTGGCACCCCACTTTGTATTGGGACCATGCTATATTGTTAAAGACTAATCTTGCGTTCGCCAGTTTGGCTCAGTGGGTAGAATGTGGGCCGTTTGGACTGAAGGGTCCCAGTTTCAGTTTCGTTCAAGGGCACGCACCTTGGTGGCAGGCTCCATCCCCGGCCCTGGTTGGGGTATACTTAGACGGCAACCAATCATTATGTCTCTCTTACACCATGTTTCTCTCTGTGTGTGTCTCCCCCTCTCTTCCACTCTCTCTAAAAATCAAGGGGAAAATATCCTCAGGTGAGGATTGAGAAAAGAAGATGACAAAGAAAAGAAGACTAATCTCTTTTTCTTTAGAGTTAGGGGGTCAAACTGTGACCAGTTTTTGAGGATTCGTTCCAGGGGAGGTTCCTGAGAGATGGAGGGCTGGTTTTCCATTGGAAGAGACTAGAGGAGAGTCGCCATCCCTGATTACTCTCCTCCCTCTGTATCCCCCTCCCCCCCGCCTATGGTGGGCTCGAAGGAGAGCACCCCCCTTTGTGCCCAGGTTTCCACACTCAGCCAGCCTTGCCCCGTTTACCCGCTCCCAGTCTCATGCAAGAGGGACCACAGCCCTGAACTCACCAATGTGCTCTCCTTCCTCTCCGACCCTCGACCCTCGCTGCCGGGGTTTGGGTGCACACCCTTCTCTTGAGCAACTGAGCTAGCCAGTGCGGCTCTGATCTTTCCCATTCCTCGGGGCAGCGCCTGGCGCCATGGATAAGGATCTGACCTTTTTTGTTCGTGAGTTAATCTTTACCTGAAGATTTTTTCCCATTGTTTTTTTTTTTTTTAGAGAGAGAGAATGGAGGGGAAAGGGAGAGAAAAGGAGAGAAAAACATCAATGCGAGAGAGACACATCGATTGGTTGCCTCCCATATACACCCTGACTGGAGCGAGGGATCAAGGTACATACCCTTGGCCGGAAGCAAACCCGAGACCCTTCAGTCTGCCAGCTGGTGCTCTAACCACTGAGCAACCTGGCTAGGCAGGATCTGACTTCTTGTTGTCTTTCATTCCTTTCCGAACCTCAGAGAAAAAGTGGGGAACGCCTGGGAGGTGACTGACAGTGTGCAGAAAGGTCTGCCGCCTCCCGGCCAAGGGCTCTCCTCTGTCCCATTCCTGTTTCATTTTCCGTAGCCCCTTCTCAAGGTGACCTGACCCCCCTCAATGAAAACGGACTTCTCCTGCGGGAAGCTTCCCAGCAGACCCCACTCCGTCATTCTGTTGTTTTGCTCCCAGAAACCAGTAGGTATATTCATTGGAATGGGTCAGAAGACAAATTCCATATTCTCTACCCGTTAGTTAAATCCCTTTGCAAACCCATCAGGGTGCAGGAGGCAGGTTCCCTCATTCTTGTTCTAGTTTAAGGAATGTATACAGTCGGCTTCCCTTTCACTTATGACCCACCTTTCCAGTTCTTCTCCCCTGGGTGCTGTTACCTGGGCCTCTGCCGAAGGCCCCCCTCCCCCATTTAGCAATAAGATGAGCTTCCCATTCGTTCAGAGATAGTTCTAGAGCTCGCTTTCCCTGATTTGTATGCAGAAATTAATGGAGGCGCCCGAGGGCTACCTGTTGACCATCTTAGGTGGGTATCACTTCTAGTTAATTTGTCCCATTTCTGAAAGTACTTGTGAGTCAAGTCTTCCTGATAATTCTAAGACATTCGTGGGGGCTGGGGCAGGAAGTGTCTAGCCTTGGAGGCACCGTTTCCCACGTTGATTTTAGTTTTATTTGAGGTTGTAGGGTCTGTACGAATTTCTGGGGATTTCGTGTAGTGCAGCGGTTCTCAACCTGTGGGTCGTGACCCCTTTAGGGGTCGAACGACCCTTTCACAAGGGTCGCCTAAGACCATCAGAAAACACAGATATTTACATTACGATTCATAACAGTAGCAAAATTACAGTTATGAAGTAGCAATGAACATAATTTTATGGTTGGGGTCACCACCACATGAGGAAGTGTATTAAAGGGTCGCAGGAAGTGTATTAAAGGGTCACCACAACATGATGAAGTATATTAAAGTGTATTAGGAAGGTTGAGAACCACTGGTGTAGTGGGTTGATAAGCATACTGCTTGTGGGTTGAGGGCCAAGGGGCTTTTATTTCCCGAGTCATCTCAAACCCTCTTATGTGCCCGGCTTTCTCTCCCCGGCTGTCTGGCACTGCCGGGAGGACTCAGAGCACTAGGCCACCAACCTTTACGGGCACTCCCCAGACAAGTCAAATAATTAATTACAGTTGAGTTGGGGTTCCCTGTGGGGCTCCTGAACACGGTGAGATACACCCTCTCACACCTCTGCAGAGATTCTGAGTCACCTAGGAATACCCGAGGTTCAAGCCTCAGCTCTCATTTGGGAGGTCACAGATTTCCTTCAGACCCTCAGAAAGCCATTCCAGTGGTAGAGCCAGAGTTAAAACCAGCCACCCACTTCTCCTGTCCTCGATTATCTTGACCCTTATCAGCAGCCTGGGTTCTTCTCACTCCTTACTCTTTAGCTCCACCTCGAGGATTTCAAAAAAAAGCTCAAAGAATGTCAGCCTGCATGTCACTCCAGACACAAAGGAAGGAAGAGAAAAAGGAAGAAGAGACACCTTTCCAGCCGAAAGACAAGGATCCCTCTCCATGAAAAGCGCGGGAAAGCCTCGAGTGACTTTACAGTGTTCCTGGGCGCATGGAGGTTGCCTTGCAGTCGGCAGGGTGCCTCATGCAAACGTCCCTGGCCCATCACCAACTCATCCTGCCACAACTCATCCTGGCGAGCACTCTGATGGCTTTTAAATGCTCATCCCGTGCCTGCACAGTGAGGTAATGCACGCAGCAAGAGAGGAAACCCCATGGCCGGAGAAAAAGAGGCAGGGAGGAAAGACAGTGAAAAAGGACAGGGAGTCGTGTCCTTCCAGTCACGGTGGCGAGGATGCCTGGCTTACCAGGGATGAAACAATCCGAGTCACGTCCAGGTCGCAGTACCAATATGTTACTGGCAAGACGACAAGGCCTCGGTTCTCGTCTTTTTGAAGAAAAGAGCTTAATCAAGAGACAGCACTCAGCAAAGCAAGCAAGCATTTACTGGCCGCAGCAAAAACACACTTAGGACAGAGAGACGAGGAAGGGCGTAGAAGCAGCAACAGGAGAGCCTGGGCTGGGATATTGGAGAAAAAAGGGCCTTTGAGACAGGGTCAGGGCATTAGCCCGGGATGAGCAGCCGCTGCCCGCTGCTCCCCTGGTGGCAAGTCTCCTAGGGTCCCTTAGAGGGAAGAAGCAGGGAGGAAATGGTGCCAGCGTGCTCCCCTGGTGGAGAGTGCACTCCGGGTCATTTGTGCTGAGGGCGTTTATATCCCTCTCTTGCAGGTGGGAATCTTAGGGAGGTCTCAGGGAGGGAGGGTCTCAATAGAATATTCATCAGCTTCCTAGGTGAGCTCTTTCAGGGTCAGTGGCCTCTGCTGGTTGGTGGGTGGTTGTCAGTCAACGCAGCCATGAGGTCATTTGTCTTGTGCTGGTGCTTTTCCGAGCCTGGAGCTGAAATACAACTGAGGCCTAGATGTGATCTTTGGGAAGGTAAAGGTCAGGGGTCTAAACTGCATGACCAGCGAAATGAAAGTCAGGCGGTCCAAACTGCATGACCAGCGCTGTGCTAGGGGAGGAAAGGTTACCCTGGGGACGAGGATCTTGTTGTCCCAGTTTTGCCCTTTGCTGGCATCCAGGGCTTCCTGCCATTGTCCTAGCTCTGCTCATGCCTGTCTAACTGCCTAGACGTGTGTCCTCTCTGTTTCTGGGTCAGCCTTCTCTGTGACAGCCCAGCCCCCATGCTGCCCAAGTCAGAGGTACCGGTCTGCCCCACAGGCACATGGGCCCTCCTAATCTGGCCCCCCTGACGCCTCTCCTGCCTGGCCTTATACATCACCCTCCTCCCAAGGCTTTCCAGGAAGAAGCCTCATGCAAGCCCTTTCAGTTTCCCAAGCACACAATCTCAAAAAAAAGAGAAAGAGAGAAAGGTGTGTTGAATGACTGATCGAAATAGCTAATGCTTATTGAGCACAGATACCATCCTAAGTTCTAGCCTTTAAGGCAGTGGTTCTCAACCTCTCTAATGCCACGACCCTTTAATACAGCTCCTCGTGTATTAACTCTACAGCAGCGGTTCTCAACCTGTGGACACCGAAGACCATCAGCAAACACAGATATTTACATTACAATTCATTAATAGTAGCAAAATTACAGTGATGAAGTAGCAACAAAAATAATTTTATGGTTGGGGGTCACCACAGCATGAGGAGCTGTATGAAAGGGTCGAGGCATTAGGAAGGTTGAGAACCACTGCGTTAAGGGATCCTGTGGGATCGGCATTGCTCTCAGTTTGCGATTAGGACACGGAGGCTCACCACATCCCACGCCGGCAAAGAGCAAACCTCTGAGTTGAACCTGATCAGTTTGGCTCCCAAGGCCACCCATGCTTAGCCCAAAGCCCCCCTGACTTCTGGGGGGAGGGGTGGAAGCTGGAAGTGGAAGGAAAGGAGGGCTGGAGAGGAAAAGAGGGAGGGAGGGAGAGGAAAGGTCTCCCTATTTGGGCCAGGAATGGCATCTTCCCATCTCTCCATTTCTTTCTATGTGTCCCAAAGTGCTTGGTGTGCCGTGGATGCTCAGAAAAGGCTAAGAAATGTTAGTCATTGACTATTTCTATTCCCAAGGATGAATATTTCCCAGTGGTGTGTGTTCAAAAGAAATTCCAGCAAGGCCTCAGGTCAACATAAACACGAGTCGCAACCCTAACTCTCTTTCTGACTGCTCAGCTTTGCCCCCCACTTCATAGGCGATCTTCTGGGTATCCTCCATCTCCCCTCCAGGTGTGGCCTTTGCCTTCTTCACAACAACACAGCTGCCTGGCTGGTGTGGCTCAGAGGGTTAAGTGTCGTCCCGTACACCAAAAGGCGGCGTGTTCGATTCCTGGTCAAGGCACACACCCAGATTGTGGATTTGATCCCATTTGGGGTGCGTGCAAGAGGCAACGTATAGATGTTTCTCTCTCACATCGATGTTTCTCTCTCTCTTATCAATAAAACCATATCTTCGTGTGAGGATTTAAAAAAAAAAAAAAAAGGCCGAAACCGGTTTGGCTCAGTGGATAGAGCATCGGCCTACGGACTGAAAGGTCCCAGGTTCGATTCTGGTCAGGGGCATGTATCTTGGTTGCGGGCACATCCCCAGTAGGGGGTGTGCAGGAGGCGGCTAATCGATGACTCTCTCTCATGGATTTTTCTAACTCTCTATCCCTCTCCCTTCCTCTCTGTAAAAAATCAATAAAATATATTAAAAAAAAAAAAAGAACAACATAGCTCACAAGGTTTGACAGCTTATGAGTAAAGAACCCCATAGCCCGGGGGCTCTCCTGTAACAGGGTCTGCGCCTTGCCCAGCCCTCCCAAGGACCCCTCTTTGCTCTCCGGACCCACCTTCTCCAGTCTGTCCAGCTCCAGCTGGTTGGCTCCCTGGTTTGTGCAGCCCCCAGTGCCCAGAACTGACCTCTTGGCCTGATCTCAGCTCCTGTGCCTGCGGCCGGCTCCCGGGAGCAGCCGTATGGGGCCGAGCCTGGAGCCCCTGGCCCTGCCCACTCCCCACCTCCTGCCCCAACATTGGGGGCTTCGGGCTACAGATCCCAACAGACTCTTGGGCTCCAGAATCTTAAAGCCAGAAGTGGGAGTGAGCCATGGAGACGGGCCTGGAGGCGGGGAGGAGCGACTTCTGCCTGGACCAGCGTGGCCTGCGCCTGCTCAGCCCCAGCGGCCAAGGTTAACATTTCTTAACCTTTTCTGAGCATCAGCCACGTCCCGGAGATTGGGGCTGGCGCTCCTGCCACGGGGGCCTGGGCAGTCGCCCAGAAAATTCCAGTGGGGCAGATTGGAGTCTGAAATTATCCAGGTCACAGCCTTATCCGCTTCAAGGCCTCTGCTAATCCCGCAGCTGAAGCAATCGGCCAACCAGGTCCCTCAGCTCAGAAGTTTCTTAAGGAACTCGATAGAGTAAAATTTATACCATTCGTTTTTTGTTGTCTTATTCCCCTGGCTAAGACTTATGGTAAAATATCAAATTCCAGGTGGGAAAGCAGGTATTTGTGTCTTATTTTTCACCTTAATTGAGTTATAATTTCAACCTATATTTATTGACTCCCTGCTGCTGAGCATGCAATAGAGCAAAAACAGGAGGTTATTGTCATAGCGAATTGCATTAAATTCTGAAAGATTCACAAAATATAATCATCACACATTGAATGATTTCAGATATGTTCGAAAACTCTGTTTTCTGAAGTTATAAAAACCCCTCTCCTTTATTAAATTGGTTTCGTTAAATCATTTGCAATGATTCGTTTTACATATGAATTTGTTTTCTGTTTCTCCAAAAATAATACTTGGTAGTGAAATGGCATCAATAATCAGAATTTTGTCTACTCATTAACATCAGAGCCATTTAAAAATAAATAACACCGTAACAATGGAGGAAAGAACAATTTATCTTATTCAGGAATTTCTACCCAGATAAAAAAATGACCCTAGCCCTACCTCCTATAGTACTGGGGAACTCTGAACAATAGAGCAATTAAATCAAAAGTAAAGGTAAAACGCCAATGTTTTACATATGTATGCAAAACAGAAAACGTCTCTGTTGTACAAAAATGCAATCATCAGTAAAGCCCTAGTCGGACGAACCCGTGATTCAGTAGAAGGTTAGCAGGAGGCTGTGTGAGAGACACAGGCCACAGGCTACCAGAAAGTGTTTGCAAAAGCACATCTTTGGCAAAGGACTTGTATCCAAAATATACAAAGAATGTCCCTCAAACTCAACAATCAGGAATTAGGCAAAAGATTGAGCAGACGCCTCGCCAAAGAAGATACATAGATGGTAAAAAAAATAATAATAATAAAGTAAAATAATAAAATATAAAGTAAAATAAAAACAGTTGAGAAGATGCTCCACACCATTGTCATCAGGGCCTTGCAAATGAAAACAATCACTATACACTACTTGGGTGGCTAAAATCCAGAGCACCGACAACACCAAATGCTGGCGAAGATAAGGAGCAACAGGAATTCTCGTGCTTTGAGGATGCAAAACAGTGCAGGCACCTTGCCAGATGTCTGGCAGTTCCTTACAAAACCGAGTCTTTCCGTCCCACCCAGCAACTGGACCCCTATTTACTCAACAGAGATGGGCAGTTACGCACCACCAGAGCCTGCACTTGGATGTTTGCAGCAGCTTTATTTATAACCATCCCGAACTGGAAGCAACCAGCCTGTCCTTCCATAGGGGGTGGAGAAGCACACTGTGGCGTATCCGTACAGTGAGACAGGATTCAGTGACAGAAAGACAGGAGCTGTCGAGCCAGAGAAAGACACTGAGGAACCTTCAAGGCACAGTCCTCAGTGAAAGAATCCAGTCTGAAAAGTCTGCCTCCTACGTGATTCCAATGACATGGCATTCTGGAAAAGGCAAAGCCATGGAGCCAGTAAAAAATCATCGGTTGCCAGCAGTGTGGGGAAAGGGGAGGGGAGGGGAGGAGGGGGGAGACAGAGGACTAGGAGAATTTTAGGGCGGTGAAACTATTCCGTAAGATACATGACATTAATCATTTGTCAAAACCCATAAACGGAGTGTCACTCTTAATGTAAACTATGGACTTTAGTTAGTAATAATTGTCAATATTAATTCATTTCTTGCCAGAAGGGTACCACACTCATGCACGATGTTTATAACAGGGATAACTGTGTGTGTCCTGATTGGGAGGGGAATATACGGGAATTCTGGACAATTCTTCTGTAAATACAAAACTATCTCCAAAACCCCCAAACCTATTAATTAAAAGAAACAAAAACATTGTTGCAGTAAGTGCTTTCCCATGACTAGCTACATTCTTGATTACGATGCAAACACAGGAGAGGTTTTCATCTCTTTCTTCCTCAGAGCCCATTTCCCCTCTGACTGGCTCTCATGCTCTAGGCAGGCAGTGCTTCTCAAATCTTCCTGAGCCTACAAATCACCCTGGGGTCTCGTTAAGACACAGATTGTAACCCACACACCTGGTTTGAGTTCTGATGTTTTTGTGTGTGTGTTTTTTTTTTATGTATTTCTAACAATTCCTTGGTGACTCCAGTGCTGCTGGTATATGGTCCAGACTCCAGGTGTAGCAAGGCCAGAGTCTCTGTGCCACCTTCTGTGATCCCTGACAAAACGAGGGAAGAATATCTAATCCCATGACAATGCTAATCAGTGCTTTTGGCGTTTTTTGTTTTGTTTTGTTTTTTTAAATATATATTTTATTGATTTTTTACAGAGAGGAAGGGAGAGGGATAGAGAGTTAGAAACATCGCTGAGAGAGAACCATTGATCAGCTGCCTCCTGCATGCCCCCTACTGGGGATGTGCCTGCAACCAAGGTACATGCCCTTGACCGGAACTGAACCTGGGACTCTTCAGTCTGCAGGCCGAAGCTCTAGCCACTGAGCCAAACTGGTTAGGGCAATCAGTGCTTTTTGTGTTTATTTTCTTAATCCATCTTTTTTTTTTTTAACAAAATAACTAGGGTTTATTCATCCTTCTCCACAGAATCTTTTCCCTGAAATAGTCTCCCCCCAGGTCCAGCTCCTACAGCTGAATAGATTGGAACCTCCCCTCCCTTTACTTCCCTAAGTAATACAATGCTATTTAAACAGATGCCTAAGGACAAATCAGAGGGAAAGCAATGCATGCCCTCCACACATCCCAATTCTAAGTGTTCTCACTGCCCAGGAGAGGCTGCTGGGAGGAGCCTTCAGTTCCCAGAGAAAGGCCCACTGCAAGCCTGCGGCATCCCCACAGCCAGTGGGGGCGGGAGGGGGAGAGGGGGAGACCCTGGCCCTTTCAGCAGGTAAAGCTCTCATCTATAAAAACTGCTGCTTGAGATTTTAACCATACCATTGGCTCCTGTAAATGTTTGCTTGCTTAAATAATAAGGAAAATGAGACTATTCTCACTTCAGAGAGGCCATTAAACCTTTCCTGGACAAAATGATCAGTGCTGGCACCAGGCCAGGTCTTTGGTTGAGGTCTCAAGGCCTCAGCACCTAGGGGCCCTTTAAGAACTTGCAAAGGGGCGGGAAACATCCATATTTGGGAGACAAAGAAGGTAAAAACATATAAATACGGGAAATTTCTGCATGTTGGGGCCCAGCATTTGAGAAACATTTTCCTCTGGACCTGCGCGAAATAAATGTAACTCCAAACTCTCCGGGCATGGTTTGATTATTCCGGTTTTTAGGTTTCTGTAACACGGGCAGGGCTTGGCTGCCTCCAGGATGTGCGGTTGGGGGTCCAATGAGCGGCCAAGCACCTGGAGCACCATGATCGCAAACACAATGGAGGCGAAGTGGCTCTCAAGCTTTACCTGGTGAGTCATCAGTAACGGAGAGTCATTCGAGAGAAGGCCGGAAACTTGGAGCTCTTCCAGGGTGACAGTGTTCTTCTGGGCGTGCGTTACTAGTGTGGCCATCTCAGCCTTGAATTGCTCCGCGTCCTTGCACTCACTGGCCCGAGCGTGATGCAGGCTGAGTTCATGCCCCATTGCTACGGCCATGAAAACCACGTGGACGTTCCTCAGATCAGCAGCCCGCAGCTCAGCCACAACGCCAGCAGCCAGGAGTGCCAGGCAACGTCATGGACACCACCAGTGTGTCACAGACATCACCTGCTGCAGCTGTGCCTCTTGGCTCTGGGAAAGGCCATGGGCACCCTGGACCAGGACGTTCCCAGGGTGAAGGTCCGCCTGGACAAAGCTGGCCACACATATCTCAGCTTTTCGCAGCTCCTCTGAGTCTCCGTGAGCCCCTCTCTTTCCTTCTAGTGGTAGAATTTCCACTCAGCCAGCCTTCCTGTGGTTCTGGATGGTGCCCGTTCTGTCTTTTAGTTGCAGTTTTGGAATGGTTGTGCGAGGCAGCAGTTTAGGTGTTCACCTATGCTGCCATCGTGGTTTCTCCTAATCCATCTTTTTTAAAACGCATGCTTCCGCTGATTCTTTCTGAATCACTTTCATTTTCTGTTTCCCAAAGCACTGGACCTGTTTGCTCAACTAAATGAGTTGACTAAGATTGGAAGTTCATGTGTCTGAATGCAAATCAACAAAAGGTTACTAACAGCCCTGGCTGCTTTGGCTCAGTGGCTAGAGCATCAGCCTGCAGATCCAAGGGCCCCAGGTTCAATTCCAGTCAAGGGCACAGACCTCGATTGCAGGCTCCTCCCCCCGCCCGGGCCCTGATCAGGGAGCATGTTGGAGGCAAGCAATCCATGTGTCTCTCTCACATCGATATTTCTCTCTGTCATTCCCTCTCTCTCCCATTCTCTCTCAAAAAAATCAATGGAAAAATATCCTCGGGTAAGAATTTAAAAAAAAGAAAGAAAGGAGGTTAATAACCCTCCATGGCATCTAAAAGGGCAACCAAATATTTGTGTTTGCACAAGCGCTGTGCGGTGGACAGTCTGGATACACAAATCCTAAAAGCCACAGACACTGGGCCCCTTATAAAAGGGCACTGGGCCGGCTTTTCCCCAAGTATATTGTATGTATGTCCCTGAGGCTGTGGAGGTCACTGCTGGGGTCGCCCAGACAATGGCGTCTTTGGAGCGGATAAGGATGTGCTTCTGGCTTGCAGGAGAGTTTTAAGCCAAGCGGCAAACACGGTGAGAGAGGGAGGTGGTTGACTGTACAAACGTGACAGTCCCAGGCAGCGGGGACCTGGTGCAAAGGCTGGGAGGAGGGTGCGTCCCAGCTCTGCTGCGAATTCTCTGAGCTTCAGCGAATTCCATGACTGAGCTCACCCTTCCCACTCTGCGTTCTTTGTTTTTATTCTAGGCACACGCATTCCCAATCCCCGTCCTTCCTTCCTTCCCCAGGGCAGGGATTTCAAGTTTCCAACGGCATCTCCCCTCCCCCGTGCTCATCCCTCAATGGTCCATTGAGCAGCGCTGAGAGGAGGCGCCAGCCTCCGCTGCCAGGCCTCATGTCTCAAAGCCGAGAGGGAAGTCCAGTTCCGGGCCCAGTGGCCTGGCCCGGGAAGGCTGGGGATCCCAGGACGCTGAGCCCAGCGGGAACACCTTCCCCCCGCACCTCCGATCCATCTCCCCTGACCTCAGGCGGCCCCGGGGACACGGGGCCTCAGAAGGCCTTGGCTCCAACCTGTAGCCAGAGGAGCCCTCGCTGCAGGGGAGGAGGTTCAGAAAGCCAACTGGGGGAATGACTGGTCGGGAGCCAGCACAAACCAGAGCCCCTATTGTGTGAGCCAATCAAAATGTTGATTTCCACCAAACACCAACTCATCCAGAAGCCATGAGCGGGCTTTCCCCAGGACCTTCCCTGGGCCTTCTCAGCGGCAGGTCCTGAGATGAGACCGCCATTCTGTCCGGTTCTGAGCCAGTCACATCCCAGACACGCCGCTCAGAGCCTCCCAGAGATGGGGCCTAGAATTCATCTTGCGGCCCTCCTCCCGGGTGTCTGGGATGGGGGGTCCCTGGCCCCCACCTATTCACCACTCCTTCACTCATGTATTCACTCAGCACACGCGGATGGAGCCTCGCCCCTCTCCAGGCCCTGTGCTGTGTGCTGAGGAAAGATGCAGGGCTGCTAATCATCTCAGAGGGCCAACTCAGAGCCAGTCCCCTCGGGGTTTCCAGCTCAGGAGAGGAAGGGGGGCTGGACTGGGTGCTCACCGAGCTTCTCCCCTGCAGAGGGCTTCGGTGCTCACCTTCTGCAGCCCGGCCCTCTCCAGGGGGGTTTGCCATGAAGAGGCAGGTTGCTTACACCTTCCGGGAGCAATGGCCTGGGGCACCAGAGAAGTAGGAGATGCAGCGAGTTCCTGGTCGGATGGGAAGACCATTCCACATTCTCGAGGGGCTCTCCATGGGCAGGGGGGAGACCCAGCTCTGGGCTTTGCAGAGCGCCCAGCCGTCGAAGAGCCCCTTGTGTGGTGGGCAGCTTGTACATACAAAGACGGATACATACAAAGGCACGCAGCACCTTATAAACAGGCAGTGGGCTGGCTTATTCCCAGGGGAAGGCAGGGCGGCGGCTTAGCCCTAGGAGAGGTCCTCTGACATAAGAGATGTGGAAAGAGGGGTTCTGATGGCCCCACCCACTTCAAACATGTAGGAGAAGCCCGCATTCAGAACGCTGAGAGATTTATGACCCGAGGCAGCAGGCAGGCCAGGGTGGAGCGAATGTGAGATGACCGTTCTGATGCCAATTTTTTTTTTCCCCCCCAGTGGAAAATGAAATGAGGTATGCTCTCTGGAAAAGATTGAAAAGGTGGTTTTATTTGTGTCCCTGGATCAAATCCTAGAGGGAGTCTGAGCGACGGTGAGACGCAGCCAACCCCCAGGGCCGTACAGAACCAGGGAGCTGCACGGCCCTCAAAGGGTCATTACCTGGAGCCACTGCTGCAATGAAAGACTCGCTTATTCAGCTCCCAAAGGGCTCTCGGCCTCTTCCGTAAGGTTATGCCAACACCAGCCTCTGATTGCCTCTGGGCCTTAAAGCCATGCCCCAAATGAGGCTCTTTCTGCATCTATCTAAACCTGCCACTACTCATTCTCTCTCTCTCTCTCTCTGTCTCTCTCTCTAATACTGAATTGATTGAAAATCAGGGCTGATCAATAATATTTCATATTCAACCATATGGCTTCACAGTGTCACAGGTTGAGCCAAGAAGGCCAGACGGCCTGTAGCAATCTGACCCCTTTTGACCTCTCCACCTGCATTTCATCCTCTGTGCTCCATCCAGCTGGCTCTTCTCACTTCCCCCCATTCCCAGCCATCGCCCTCACAGCCTCCTCTGTCTAGAATGTCTCCATCCGTCTTCCCCTAAGGCACTGGTTCTCAACCTTCCTAAGGCCGAGACCCTTGCATACAGTTCTTCATGGGGTGGTGACCCCCAACCATGAAATGTTGCTACCGTTATGCATCGTGATGTAAATGTCTACATTTTCCGATGGTCTTAGGCGACCCCCGTGAAAGGGTCGTTCGACCCCAAAGGGGTCATGACCCACAGGTTGAGAACCACTGCCCTAAGGCACCACTCAGAGGTGGAGTCGTAGCTCATTTAGAAGAAAAACGTTTACCGAAAGGCAGTGCATCCTACGGAATCGCTGGGAGTCCTAAAAACGCAGGCTGAGTTTCCCAGTCACAGAGCTGGTCCGCCAACGAGCTGCTGCTTCTGGAACCACAACAGGAAACCAGGAAAATATCACCCCGGCTTCCATCACCAGAATCACGCCTCCGCCTCCACACCAGGCCAGAGAACGGATGACTTACATTTCAGCCCTGCTCCCATTCATTCGCACAGGAACTCACACCAGAAGTCACAGATCACTGGAATAGGTAAATATTTATTAAAGAAATTAAACTGATAATTAATAACTTTCCAAAACAGAAACCACCAGGTCCAGATGGTTTCACTGGTGATTTCTACCAAATGTTTAAGGAAAAATGATACCAATCTTGACTAACTCTTTCAGAAAATAGAAGCAGAGGGAATTCTCCCTGATTCGTTCTACAAGGCTGGCCTTCCTCTGATACCAAAATAAATTGTAAAAGAGAGAGATTACAAGAAAGGAAAACTACAGACTGACATCGCTCATGAACACAAGGACAAAGGTTCTCAAAAATATTGACCAAGTGCATCTCATAATGTCTATAAAGAACTGTGCCTTTCAACCAAGAGGGATTTATTCTGGACATGCAAGGTTGGTTCAACATTTTAAAATCAATTAATGTCTACTGTCCCATCAATACGTTCAAGGAAAAAAATCATATGATCATAACCATAGATGCAGAAAAAGCATTCGACAAAATCCAATACTTATCCATGATAAAAATCTCTCAGCCAACTAGGACTAGAAGGGCATTTCCTCAGCTTGGATAAAGAACATCTACCAAAAATAATAATAATAACAACAACAAATCTAGACACAGACCTTACATGCTCCACAAAAATTAACTCAAAATGGATCATAGACCCCAATGCAAAAGAGGAAGCTATAACACTCTTGAAAGATAACATAGGAGATGTTAGATGACCTTGGTTTTGGTGATCACTTCGAGTGTGTGGGTGTGTGTTTCCCAACTTTGACTGTTGAGAAGGGCAGAAGCAGTGACATCGCAGTAACAATAAGCATCCTATCTCCCAGATGTTTGTTTCTTAATACCATTCTAAGGAAGGCAGGAAGGAAGGAAGGAAGGAAGGAAGGAAGGAAGGAAGGAAGGAAGGAAGGAAGGAAGGAAGGAAGGAAGAAAGGAAGGAAGGAAGGGAGGGAGGGAGGGAAAAAGGGGGTGGAGAAAAGAAAAGAACCAGGGATCCTAAGAGCAATGTATGATTAGAAAGTTAAAATATAAGATAGCCTGGGACATTTTGTAATGCCAAAAAGTAAGGAAATGATGACGAGGGCATGCCAAAAGGACATAGCTGCCCACACAAAGGTGCTTTCCAGTGCCAAGATGGGACAATTTGAGCAAGGAAATAAATAATGATGGTGTTGACTCACACTCCATAGATGAAAATAATGAGAACATACTAATATAAATAATTATTTGAATAAATAAGTACAAAGACAAGCTCTTACCTACAGTAAGAATTTAAATTCTAAATGTTGAAGGCGAGAAATAAAAAACAATAGTAATAATTGTCACAGTGAGCAGAAATCCAAGGAGCATTTGCATGGTTTCAAAGTAACTCCCCCCTCCCAAGATATGTACTAATTACAAAAGGAAAAATAGTAATTTTCCAGTGGGGATACCTAGCAGACACCACCTTATCAAGTGATCAAGGTGACCATCAGTAGTAATGACCTATCAATATCATGGACCATTCATCCATTTCCCTGAGAGAGGCTACTGTCACTTCTGTGATAGTCTTGTCCAAAACCCATACCCTCAATATGGTCATGCGAAAACATCAGATAAACCCAACTAGGAATATTCTAGAAACACCCGAGCAGTGCTCTTCAAAATTTTGAAGGTCACAAAAAGCAAAGAAAGACTAAGGAGCGATGTGGCATCCTGGATTGGATCGTGGGCCGGAAAAAAAAAAAAAGAGATTTGTAGGAAAACTGCTGACATTCCAAGAAGATCTGTAGATGAGATAATAGTGTCCATTTGTTGGTTCCTATCATGTACCATGGCAACATGTGGGATGTTAACATTCGGGGAAGCTGGAACTCCCGGGGAATACAGGAATGTGCAACTTCCTTGTAAATGTAAGTGTGTTTCAAAATAAGGTGATGTGTTTTTTCAAAAGAGATAAATGAGTAATTTGTTCTAATACATAAAATAGGAAATAGTAGAAAAAATTTCAGCCATAATCCTGAGATGGAAAAGAACCAGTGAAAAGGGCAGAAGCAGTGAAATCCCAGTAACAAAGGCTGAGTCTTTTAAGTATGAAAAATTTTTTCTGAACACTGACGATACTCAAAGCACTTTTCCTCTGAGAACATCCATTCTATGTAAAATTGAATCCACCTTCAGCCACTTGCCAGGAACCAATTCCAGCATGTAATAATTACAAGAGTTCTATCAAAAGGTTTATGGGACTTGGGAGGCTCAACAAGGGCTGAGCCACATATATAGTTTACTTGTTGGCACTTCCCCCAAACCTGAATAGGACTGCTTGCTGCCAGACAGCTCAGAGCATCTTAAATCTGCATATTATTGCCTCCTGTTGGCCAAACACCTGAACAACTATAGGGTAGTCCCCCAAACTAACAATGCTTCTGTACCCTACCCTTTGAAACCTTACCCTTTGAAGTGTATGTCTCCACCTTGCCTTAGAACAAATTGTGTTAATAAATAGCACGGGGTCCTTAGATAAGAAGTAGTCTTCAGTTTCTTTAGCTGAAGCTCCTCTGACCCCTAATGCCTTTCAAAATTATCTTTCGCCTTTGGACTCCTTCTTAATCATCTACACATCAGCTCCTTTCTCCAGAATGCTGAACCCTTCATAACGCTGGGACAAGAACCCCAGCACCCACTCCCTCTTGCCACCCCTTCTCCATCTCTATTGCTTCTGTTCATTGCATTATCCCCACCCAATAGGCTGGCTATATCATTTAATTTTTGTCTTTTGTTATTCTTTGTCCTTCTCCATTAAAAAAGGCACACCTTGAATACAGGTGGTTTGTTTTGTCCACTGATGTACTCCAAGTGCTTAAATTGGTCCTTGGGTGAAGGTTGCTGTCAAGAGACCAAATCATGGACTTTGAATTCTTGTGGGGGAAACCCTGAAAAGATGGGACAAGAGCGGCCACATGGGCTGCCAGCAGAGTCCGTGAGTTCTGTGGCCTGGACACAGTGCCCGGGCCCTCCAGGATCGGGGCTGTCGGGGAGGCAGTTTGCCTATTGCAGACATGACCATGTTCCAAAACAGCGGTGCTCAACAAAAGACGAAGATCTACCTTAGCCCCTCCCCACTGAACCCCGACTTAAGCTAAAGCAAACAGCTATGAGAGCGAAAATCCCTGGCAGACAGAGATTCCTGGAGGGTGCAGGGGTCTGCTAGGCACCAGTCCCACCAACTGAGTGGTTTAAATGGCAGGATGTTTTGCTTCATCTTTTTTGAGGCCAGAAGTCTGAGATCAAGGTGTGGGCATGACCGGTTCCTCCGAGGGCCCCGCGAGAGAATCTGTTCCATTTTCTCCCCTAGCCACCGGGGTTTCCCGCCACCTTCAGCTTTTCTTAGCTTACAGAAGCATCGCCGATCTCAGCCTCCTTCTTCACAGGGTGTCCTCGCTGCATGTGTCTGCGCCCAAATTTTCCCTTTTTGTAAAGACACGAGTACTAGCAGATTCAGCCTGATAACTTTATCTTAACTAATCACATCTTCAAAGGCCCTGTTTTCAAATAAGGGTACACTCCGAGATACCGGAAGTGAGGACTGCCACATAGGACTTTGCCAGGGGGGCTCGGCTCACCCTCACACAGGTCTAGCATTTGAACTAAATTGCATCTCCAAGGTGAACGCCACCTCGAAGGCTGTTAGCATAGACGAGGTTCTGCGGCAGTCACCCCCAATCTCAGTGACCAGTGAAAAAACAACATGTCCTTCTCCCTAAGTCCCAGGAGGGTCTGTAAGTCTCCCCCAGGTGGGGGTTTTCTCCTGCCCTGACTCAGGATCCAAACTGCTACCTCTTCTGGTCCCGGCACGAGGGCCGGGAAAGGTCCCTTGGCACCAGTGCTCAGGTGCTCTAACCGGAGCCCAGCGCACCTGGGAAAGGAGGCACAGGTGAGTGTTTCTGAGCAGGGGCCTCTGCCACGCTGGCTATTTTGGGGATCATGTCAGGGAGTGTTTACTGAAGGCCCTGGAAGTTCATATCTGAGCATGCCTTGGAGGGCGGGGGAGAAGATATTTGCTTTAGGAATTAAAGGTGGAGTCACCCATGTCCCTGACAGTTGAAGAAGAAAGAACAATAGGTCTGGGAAGCGGTGGTCAGTTCCGTCTCCAAACAGGTGAGGACTGGGAGAAGGTGGAGGCAGCACTTCAGGGTGAACTCCAGGGCAGGCTCTGGCTTTTTCCAGGAGGGGAGAAAAAGGAGAAGGAGGAGGAGGAAAAGGAGGAGCAGAAGGAGCTGGAGGAGGAGGAGCGGAGGGAGGAGGAGAAGAAGAAGAAAACGAAAGAGGAGCAAGAAGAGAAGGTGGGCCGAAACCGGTTTGGCTCAGTGGATAGAGCGTTGGCCTGCGGACTGAAAGGTCCCAGGTTTGATTCCAGTCAAGGGCGTGTACTTCGGTTGTGGGCACATCCCCAGTAGGGAGTGTGCAGGAGGCAGCTGATCGATGTTTCTCATCTATGTTTCTTACTCTCTATCCCTCTCTCTTCCTCTCTGTAAAAAATCAATAAAATATATTTTTAAAAGAAGAGGAAGAAGAAGAAGAAGAAGAAGAAGAAGAAGAAGAAGAAGAAGAAGAAGAAGAGAAGGTGGAAGCGCTGGCCCAAGTCAATAGGAAGGGACCATCTACTTCACTGCACCCCTTTCCCTGCTGGGGCCCCGGGTGGGATGGGGTTGGGGGGGAGCAGGATAAGTCCTCACATACCCGACCACCCTCCGCAGAAGCTCATATGGGTCCTGGCATTTTGTAGAGGTTGAATATGTACTTCCTGTGAATGAATGATCGATGGAATGAATGAATAGCCAATGCCTCCCTTTTGTAAATGCCCCCATTCCCATACCAGATGCCACATTAGCCGACGAAAGGAGCAATCCTCGCCCGGGCCATGGGCCTGCTGGCGATGGGCCGGCTGTGGTACCATGAGCTGTAGCCTGTGGCAGGACACCCCTGCCTTCCGCTGACCCGGTTCCAGGGAGGCGACTGGTGCTCACACCCAGCGCTGGTTTTGGGAAGGGACTCGGGTCAGGAATGAGGCCCCTGGGAAAGATTGCAGAGTAATCTACAAGTTTGGCACCCGCTAACAGCACATGAGGTTTTTCCATCCTCGGCTCCGGCCTGCTGACTAATCAGGGGAAGAAAAGGGGATTGCCCTGGGCTATGTGCACGCCAAACTTTGAGTCCACTCCCTGGAGGCACCCCCACCCTGTTTACACACCCACCAGCTCCCATCCTTCCCAAGGGGAAAGCTATTTAAGGGGAGCTGGAGTTCAGAGTAAACAAGACCGGCACTTGGAGTTATCGACGCCGGCGTCCTCTGAGAGGTAACACCCCCATATTCTTGCCCTGTCAGGAGTACGGGTCCTGCTCAGTGGCTGCCTTTAAGAGCGGGTGTGTTGTGTATATGTGTCCATGTGTATTTACGCATGTGTATGTTGCATGCATGAACATAAACATGCATGCGCATGATTTGAGGGGATGTGCACAAGTGTGTTGTGTGGGTATGTGAGGTCTGCATGAGCAGGTGAGCTCGGGAGTGTGTATATGCATGCATATGTATGTGACTAAATATGCATGTGTGTATGTGTATAGGTGTAAGGGGTTGGAAAGTCTTGCAAAGAGAAGGTGCTATGCTTTAGTTTGGGGAAAAAATATTAGAGATGGGACTTCATAGATGGAATTCCCAAGCCTTGAATCCGGTCGAAACAAGTAAGCTATGTCTAATGGGGGTGGGGAGAGGTGCACAGCCTATGACCTTGGGAATCTCTGAGGTGGTGGAGATGAGCTGGTTGCGACCTCCAGGAACTCTCAGTGTGATGGGGAGCACAGACATCTCCTGAGCGTACTGTGTGGGGGTCTCCTTGTCTGAGGCCTGCATGTGTGTGAAAATAGTCAAACAGAGCCGAAACGTGGTTCAGCTCAGTGGATAGAGCATCAACCTGCGGACTGAAAGGTCTCGGGTTCGATTCCAGTCAAGGGCATATACCTTGGTTTCGGGCACATCCCCAGTGCGGAGCATGCAGGAGGCAGCTGATCGATGTCTCTCTCTCTCTCATCGATGTTTCTAACTCTCTATCTCTCTCCCTTCCTCTCTGTAAAAATCAATAAAATATATTTTAAAAAAATAAAAGAGGAAGAAAAAGAGTTCCTTCCTGTAACAAGCGCTGGATGTTAATTAAAAAAAAAAAAAAAAAAGAATTCCTTAAAATTCAAAGGGAAGTGGCCAGAACTCTGGTAGAAAAATGGGGGGAAAAAAAGAGCATGAGCAGACCACTTACATACAGAAGTTATAAATAAATAAAAAAAGAAAAGAAAAAAAAAAGTCAAACAGAGCTGGGGAGGGTCAGGAGGCCCTGGGTGTGCACACTCCTGGTGCGCTTGCGTGTGACGCAGGTAGTCATCCTGGATCGAAGGGCATGTCTGTGTGTTCCCTCGAAGGTTCCTCTCTCCAGGGTTGCTGAACAGAGGCCAGGGCAGAAGCTGGGACCACCCGGGAGAGGAGTCTAGGCCAATCCAGCTGCATTTCTCACCCAGGGGACTGTCCCCATGAAGACCCTTCTGTTGTTGGCCTTGACCATGGCCTTTGGTAAGAGCGAAGCCTCACCTCTGGCCACAGGGGGCAGCCCAAGATGAAAGCACCCCAGCTTTCCTTCCCATTTCCACAGGCCCTCTCAGTGGGTGGGAGAGAGGCTCTAGGGCAGTGGTTCTCAACCTTTCTAATGCCGCGACCCTTTAATACAGTTCCTCATGTGGTGGTGACCCCCACCCATAAAATTATTTTTGTTGCTACTTCATAACTGTAATTTTGCAACTGTTATGAATGGTATCTGTGTTTTCCAATGGTGTTAGGCGACCCCTGTGAAAGTGGTGTTCCACCCCAAAAGGGGTCGCGACCCACAGGTTGAGAACCACTGCTCTAGGGGGAGGGCGAGTAGCAAAGAGGGAGGACACAGAACCCCCAGCCCCATCACCAGGCGATGTCCTTCCAGGCCTGCTGCAGACCCACGGGAATTTGCTGGATTTCCGGAAAATGATTCAGTGGACCACAGGAAAGAATGCTGTGTCCCATTATGCCTTCTATGGTTGCTACTGTGGCCTAGGCGGCCGAGGATCCCCCAAGGATGCAACGGATCGGTGAGGCCCCCCCAGCCCTCCCTTCCCTCTGTCCACTCGTGGCCTCCGCAGGGCTAGGAGCTGCCAGGGCAGTGTTGGTGCCCATCGTCACAGAACCCCAGAAGGTCCCAGCTGGAAAAGCAGCCAGCATGTTGGAAACTCGGCTCTAGACCATTGCAAGATCATAGGATCTCTGCCCAGGGCCAAGGGGCAAGACCATGGGGTTCGGGCTCCCTGAGGCCGTGGGGAAGCAGCCCCAATGACATCTCCTCGCCGCAGGTGCTGTGCTGCACATGACTGTTGCTACAGGCGTCTGCAGAAGCAGGGATGTGGCACCAAGTTCCTGAGCTACAACTTTGCTTACCGAAATGGCCACATTGTCTGCGGTAAGGACACCCTACAACTTCACCCTGTCTCCTTGGTTTCTCTTACTGAGTGTCAGGGCACTGAGCTGAGCACCAGGGATAGAAATACAAAGGGACGCCCTGGCCCGTTTGGCTCAGTGGATAGAGCATCGGCCATGGGCTCAATTCCAGCAGCACATATCTCTGTTGCAGGCTTGATCCCCGACCCCCAGTTAGGTGCGTGCAGGAGGCAACCAATCCATGTGTCTCTTTTACACTGATGTTTCTCTGTGTGTGTGTCTCTCCCCCTCCCTTCCACTCTCTCTAAAAATCAATGGGAAAATATCCTCAGGTGATGATTAACAAAAAGAGAGAGAGAAAGAGACAGAGAGAGAGGCAGAAATACAAAGGGACAGTGTCCCTGCCTCTGGGAGCTCATAGGTGAGTGGGGAGTAAAGAAAAGGAAAACACTAGATGGGAGACTCCACTAGGAAGTGAGCCAACGGGCAGGGCCTGAGCACAGGTTGTAGTCCAGGAAGGCTCCTGAGATCCAAGCTCCTAAGATCCAAGCTGAGTCTTTAAGGCCGTGCAGGCACCAGGGGAGATGGGGGTTTAGAGGCCTTCCTACAGCTGGGTCAAAGGGCCCCAAGGGAGCTGGAACCCTTCTGTGAGCCTGAAGGAAAGGGCGTGGTGAGAGATGAGGCTGAAGGAACTGGCTGGGGCCAGAGCCAAGCCCAAGGCCATGTTGTAGTTCAATGTTGTCCTAGAGCAGTCGAGAGCTCTTGAGCAAAAGAGTGGCATGGACAGATTTGCATTTGGCAGGATTCACCCAGGGTGGGTGGAGACCCATGGAACTGGGGGGCAGGGCAGCAGTGAGAAGACCATTGTCATTGGACATATGACAACGGCAGTCTTGATGGGAAAGACGGAGAGTGACATTTCAGAGAGAGTCAGCAGAGCTTGGTGATTGACTGGGGAGAGGGAGAGGGAGCTGTTGGGTGGGTGTATGATCCCATGGATGGAACAGGAGGTGGTCCAGGTGGGTGAAGGGAGGAGGGATTTTATTTAGAGATGTGTAAGAGGCTTCCAGAACACCCAGGGAGACGCGAAGCAGGCGGCTGGATGTAGAGATGGGCAGCTCCAGGGAGGGGTCTGGACGGGGTATGGGTTCAGGAGTCACAGCAGAGAGCCGGGAGTGGAATATGCGCATCCCTTTGATGTCTAAAGCCCAGAAAGACGAGAGAGGAGGGCTTGTCAGAGAGGAAGCGGAGAGCTGAGAGAAGGTCAAGGAGTGGACAACGGCCAGTTGTCTCCAGGATAAGGGCTGACAAGGCTCCTCGGATTTAGAGGCAGGAAGACCACGAGGACCTCAGGGGGGCTGTTGCCACGGAGTGTGAGGCCAAATCTAGATTAGGGGGGCAGGGCAGGCCATGGAACCAAGACATCCACCCGGGAGCACGTTTGGCTCTGAAGGGGAGGAGAGGGCTGGGTGGCCAATGAAAGGGTTTGCCCAGTGCCCCACACAGCAGACCCGCTGGTGGGATTTTGAGAAAGTATCGCCTCTCCCCCAACACCCTGAGCTCTTTAGGATCAGAAATGACGTCTCCCTCTCATGACCTCTCCATAGGGCCATGTGGCGGGCTTTGGGTTGTAAGCAATGAGATGCCCCACTACAAGAGGCTTGGATAATGGGCAAGTCCGATTGGTCTGGCCGAGGGCAGTGCCAGGGCGGGGCAGCTTCTCAACCATGTGGTCAGGGACCCAGCCTTTTCCCCACCTTCTGCTCCCTGACCTTGGCCACGTGATGCCAAGATGCCTGGTGCCACTCCCACATCATGGCCTTATCCTATAGATGAGGCTTTCCCCCTGGGACATCTCTAATTGGGGGAGGAAATTAACCCTTTCCACAGCCCCCAGAAGACTTCCCCTGGGGCTCATTGGCCAGAACAAGGTCACGTGCTCCCAGAGACCAATCACTGAAAGGAAAAAGGGATGAGCAGGACTGGTTTACACCAATCACAACCCATTCCCAGGGGGCTGGGGCTTTGCACCTGGACACATCTGTTGGGAAGAAGAAAGAATGGCTGTCAGGAAGAGTCTCCCATCAGACTGGGAACTGGCTTCCGAGGACAGGAGCTCGGTCTTCCCAACAGAAATGCCCGGATCGTGGGTGCCCGCCTCGGACTAGGCTCCTCTGGAGGGCAAGGGGCTGTGTCTTTCCCACAGGCGCCATCAAATATTACCACACCCTCCGCCGATGTTATTCTCTTGTGGTTTCAGGGAAGCAGGATTCCTGTCGCAGGCAGCTGTGTCAGTGTGATAAAACAGCCGCCTCCTGTTTTGCGAGACACCGGAAAACCTACAAGAAGCAGTACCAGTTCTACAGCAACAACCATTGCAGCGGGAAGGGCTTCAAATGCTGAGGGGCCTGCACCCTGGAAGCCTCGCCTCCCACGCTGAGTTCCCCTCTCCGGCCCCCACCGCTCCCCTCCCGGTAGTTCCCAGAAATGAAGGGAACATCCCTCTCCCATCCCAGACAGGCCAGGAGCCCCTCGGCCCCCAGAGAGAAGCCCCGAGGCGCGTGGCCAGGCGCCTTTCCCCTCTTCCTGGGCGGCAGGAGGTGTCCCCGTCCCCGCTGTTCTCCACGCCCGCTTCCTGCTTCGCCGGGGCTGCTACACGCCCAGGGTTTCTTCTCAATAAAGCAATTAGTTCATTGGCAAACTGTGTGTGTGTGTGTGTGTGTGTGTGTGTGTGTAGATAGATATAGATGTGGGAGTGGCACTAGGCATCTTGGCATCACCTTGTATGTGTGTGAGAATCTGTATGGGTGTGTGTGTGTGTGTGTGTGTGTGTGTATGTGTGAGCGTGAGTGTATGTGAGAGTGTGAGTGTGTGTGAAAGTGTGTGTTATGGGTGTGTGCAAGAGTGTGTGTATGGGTGTGTGTGAGAGTGTGTATGGGTGTGTGTGAGAGTGTGTATGGGTGTGTGTGTTCGTGTGTGTGTGTTCGTGTGTGAGTTTGAGTGTGTGCATGAGTGTGAGTGTGTGTGCATGAGTGTGAGTGTGTGTGCGTGAGTGTGTGTGAGGGTGTGTGTATGTGTGCAGGTGAGTGTGTGTGAGTTTGTGTGTGTGTCTGCCTGCCTTAGGATGAGAACAAACCGGTACAAGTCAGAGGGGCTGAGTCCTGTCTGCCAGCACCCCCTCCCTGAGCCTTTCTCCCCGCATCTCCGTGGCAATGGCTTTGGGTCATTGGAGAGCGGAGAGGTGCCAGCGCCTAGAAGCCCAGCTGTGGCTGCTCCTTCCCTGGGCGAGAGCACCTCCTGCTGGCCTATGGGGGGAAAGCAGAGCCTCGGTCTTGATGTTTGGGGAGCTGATTCACACTCCACGGGCACTCTTCTCCTGTGCTGCCAGTCGGGGGAGGTGGGCGCAGGTATGGCTGGCCAGCAGCCAATCCCCGCACCTGGCCGGCTTCCTGGGCTGTGAGTCCCGCAGGCCCGAGTTCAGAGGGCATTGCGCCTCATTGCATGCTGTGTCCCAGCCATCTTGAAATGCAGCATGACCCAGGGCCCTGCTTTTTATTCAGCAAATGACCCACAAATGATGTAGCTGCTTGCTCCCGGCCCTCCTGTCACCCAGGTTCCGCTGGGATCGTCCCACCTGGGCCTGCCACTTGAACAGTCACCATCAGGGCAGCTGGGCGTGGGTCCCTGCTTGGGGCGCAGGTGGGAGCTGGCCTTTAACCCAGGCGTGACCCAGAGGCGGTGCCTTCTGTCCCTCATCTCCCAGAAGGGCTGCCTTTTGCTAATTCAGCATAAAGACGCTTCCTTTGCTGGCGGGACCCTGCTCGTGTCCACGGGCACTCATACTAAGAAAAATGCACATTAAAACCCCACTGAGCCGAAACCGGTTTGGCTCAGTGGATAGAGCGTCGGCCTATGACTGAAAGGTCCCGGGTTCGATTCCAGTCAAGGGCATGTAGCTTGGTTGCAGGCACATCCCTAGTAGGGGGCGTGCAGGAGGCAGCTGATCGATGTCTCTCTCTCATCCATGTTTCTAACTCTCTATCCCTCTCCCTTCCTCTCTGTAAAAAAGCAGTAAAATATATTTAATTAAAAAAAAACTCCACTGAAATATCATTTGTATGCACCGGAATAGATAAAAACCCAAAAGCGTGACAGCCTGCCCTGTCAGCAAGGCTGTGGGGGGAGGGGGACGGGCTCTGTGGAAGGGCAAAGTGCCCATAGAGGGCCCATCGGCGTGCCCATCAGCATTACCAATGCGTTTGTCCTTTGGCTCAGCGACCCCTCTTCTAGAAATGCGCTCTAGGAAGGCACACAGACACACGCAGAGCAGTTCCTGGGAAAGGGTCTTTATTGTCACATTATTCTGAATTGGATTGGAAATGACCCAAGTATCCGTGTAGGACGGACTAATGAAATAAGCAATGACACCTCGAAATGGAATACGTCTGTTTAGGGAGGGAGGCCTTCTCTGTGGCAGACAGGAAATCTCCATGGGGGCAGCCAGGGGAAGGAAGAAGGTGAAGGGCAGTGTGGGGTGGGGGGCCCCTGCATTTATGTAGGAAAGGGTGGAAGTGTGAACACATATTTGTTGCTATTGCCATAAACCTATTTTAAAAATATATTTTTATTGATTTTTTACAGAGAGGAAGGGATAGAGAGTCAGAAACATCAATGAGAGACATCGATTAACTGCCTCCTGCACGCCCCCTACTGGGGATGTGCCCACAACCAAAGTACATGCCCTTGACCGGAATCAAACCCGGGACCCTTGAGTCCAGGTCGACGCTCTATCCACTGGTTTTGGCTATTGCCTATAAACCTTAAAGGACACACAAGCAGCCATTAAAATGGTTGCCTAGGGAGAGAGAGCATGGGAATGGGGCGGGCATAGATGTGTGAGAGGAAGATCCCTCAATATGTGATGTTAGCCCCATGATTGTACTTCCTATTCCAAAGAAAGTGAGCATCAGCAAACACATTGCTCTCCCTAAGACAGCCACCAAATCTGAGACAATGTAGTCTCATCCAGGAATTGGCAAACTACGCCTGTCAGCCAAATCTATCTGCTGCCTGGCTTTGCACAGCTTATAAACTAAGAATGGTATTTGCATTCTTACATGGCAGGGGGCGGGGTGAGGGGGCAGTCGGGCAGGGGATCAAAAGAAGGACGATATTCTGACAATTCTGGTTCAGGTGGTGTATGCTGTCAACTACATCTCCTTTCCTTTAGTGGGTGTGGTTATGTGCACGCAGGTCAATCTGCACAGAGGGAAAGGGATGAGCCCTAGATTTGAAGGGTGCCATTTGGTGTCTCCCCACCTTCCCCCCGCGCCCTCCTGGCAAATGCTCCTGTCAGGATTTCCTCATGAAACACCTGGGAAGCAGCCACACCGGCAGGAAGCAGCATCCTGAGGTTGAAATCAACCACGCCTGGGATTTTGGAGCACGGTGGAGGAGGAAGTAATGAAAAACATGGATGAGCAGCCTGTACTAGTATCGTCTTGAACAATCCCTCACCCGGCAAGGTATCTGGACTTGAGCAGCTCAGCTCTGGCTTCCGGGGCAAAGAGGCAAGGCTCCAGGGCACAGCCCGCCTCCTCTCTGACAGCCCCCAGCCACCCACCTTCAGTCTTCCTCGCAGGACGCAGCGAAGGTTCTTTCGTTAGTGCTTCAAACCCAAGCTTCTCTCACAGATCAGTAGTTTTGCCAGGTTGGTTTTGGCAGAGGGAGCCATCGAACCTAGGCCAATTTGCAATCTCAACAGAAGAAAAGGAAATTATACAGGGGTGGGCAAAATTAGTGAGTATGGGAAACAGAGTTTATTCTTGTATTATTATTTATTAATTATTGTATCCTTTTCCATGGGAACAACTGTAAGTCTACTTTTCCCCACCCCTGCAGAGTGCCATTAGCTTGTATATAATTTAAAAGCACGCACACATATATCTAGATAAACAGAGGAAGGATAAACTGGTAGTGAGATGGAGGATAAAGGGGGAAAAATAATAAAATACAACAGAGTCCTGCACAAACAAATGATGATAGTGTTTTATGAGGAGAAAGTGTGGTGCAATTGGTTAAGCAATTGGTCAATTATAAATGCATTTATCCTTTGACTCAGCAACCCACTTCCGGAAATCTACACTAATAAAAGAGAAATAGCTCCAGCTGGTTTTGCTCAGTGGATAGAGCATCAGCCTGTGGATTGAAGGGTCCTGGGTTTGATTCCAGTCAAGGACACATGCCCAGGTTGTGGGCTCAATCCCCAGGAGAGGGAATGCAGGAGGCAGCTGATCAATGATTCTCTCTCATTATTGATGTTTCTATTTCTCTATCCCTCTCCCTTCCTCTCTGAAATCAATAAAAATATCCAAATTGACCATACCTCCACAACACTTATCAGCCAATCAGGAATGGGTATGAAAATTAATCCAACAAAGACGGTGGGTTAATTTGCAGTGCAGGCACGGAGCAGCCAGGCGGAGCAGGACACCTACTATGAGGGGGAGGGCAGGGGTGGAGGGAGCAACAGGAGCAGTGTTTTGGCCAGGAGCAAGGACTTGCAGGCTCGAAGGTGGCCAGGAACAAAGCTAGGGGAAGGAAGGCCTATTCTTGCACAAATCTTCATGCAACAGGCCTCTAGTCTATATATATAAAAACCTAAGTGTCCGTTCAGCTGTCCAACCAATAGCTATGATGTGCACTGACTACCAGAGGGCAGATACTCAATGTAGGAGCTGCCATGATGCACACTGGCCATTTATTAAAGAAATAGCACTTCAGGAGAAACCAAGATGGCGGTATAGGTAAACACCTACACTGCTGCCTCGCACAACAATTTCAAAACTACAACTAAAAGACAAAACGGACATCATCTAGAACCACAGGAAGGCTGACTGAGTGGAAATTCTATAACTAGAAGGAAAGAGAAAAGCACAATGAGAGAGGAGCTGCAGAAGGCAGAGGTACTGAGATGTGCGTGCGAGAGGACTGACAACTCAGCTAGGACAGAGACAAAAGCTCCTGACTATGCTGAACTCCAGTTCCAGGCAAGACTCTGGGGGCCCAGACTCATACGGGGTGAAACTGGACTATCAGGAAAGAGAAAAGCACATTGAGACTCAGAGGAACTACGAAAGGCAGAGGTACCGAGGCGCACGCTCAGAGAGGGTGGAAAACTGCATACGAGGCTGACTTTCTCAAGCAGAAGGGAGACAAAAGCTCCTGACTGCCCTGAGTGATCTACAATAATAATCTGCTTCATGTTGATATTTACTGCTGTGTTGTTGACAAATACCTGACAGAGAAGTTGGGGTGCTTCATTGGGCTGGAAAAAGTTTAGCTAAATCAGAAAGCAGATCTAATTAAGCAAGTTTATTCTCTATATATAAAAGGCTAAGTTGACTCCCACATGCAGAATACATATAAAGCTATCTCTGGTGCCAACTACACCTGTGTGTTTCCATCTGTCATTGTCGATCATTAATTTGGTTGAGACTTCTATTATAGAGAAAGGGCGAATAGCAATATTAAAATATTTCCACTCATTAATTTCCTTTCAATGTGCACAAATCCATGCACTGGGGCACTAGTTTGCCCTATAAATGTGTGTATGTGCATGCACGCACACACACACACACACACACACACACACACACACACACTGATGCATGAGCAGTATGTAATTGACAGAGTGAGAATCCAAACCCAGAGCTGTCTTGACCCAAAATCTGATTTTTCTATCACCCATGATCTTCGGTAGCTTGACTGGGATGCCAGTCAGAGGGAATGCCAGCTGCTGTGGCAGCCAGCTGAGCCGCTGGGTCCCAGTGTACACCATCTGGCAGAATGAAATATCCATTTCTCAATGATTGTTGCCTCTGGGCTATAGTAACAGAGATCATACATATTCCAAATATCCTTTCTATTTTGTCCTCAGTTTCAGGATGGAGTTAAACTGGCATCCTGCCTGATAGCAAGTAGAGCAAGTAAGGTCAAGTTCATGCTGAGTGGCAGAAGGGTGACCATCTGAGATGAAAAATCTATATCTGATGTAACGGGGTATTAATTAATTAATTAACAAAATGAGTGAATGGTGGGGTGGGTGCAACTCAAGGATGGAAACCACACCTGGTTCACTGTTAGCGTGGGGTCTGGCTCAGATGCAGCAAATGCTGAGGGTCAAGGGACACAGACGAGGCTGCAAGAATCTGGGGAGGCACATAATGGTACCTAACGGGTCCACCACTTGAGCCACTCACATCCACCATGTCCTCCCATTACGCCCAACTTCCACTCAACAACACGGGACCTTGTTACCTTGTGATAGATAATAAGATGCCCGCCATCCTACACTGAAAGGGAGGTTCAAGGCTAACGGGTCACAGAGCCCTCTTTGAGACCCAATCCAGACATCCTAAAAGACTTTAATTAAGAAGTCCCTGCATTTCCAGCTGCTTCCAAGTTCTTAACTGAATTCATCATCTCCTTCCTCTCAGACCCATTTCTGATCTCCTTCATTTGCAGCCAGTACCTTGGCTTGTTTCTTACTCATGTGGCATCATATGTCACCTTCATGCAAGAGGAAGAACTCAGACAAACCACCTACATAGGTCCTGGAGGTGACTCAGCTGTTTGGACGAGGAAATTGCAGATTACAGTCTAGAAAGGGACCACTGGCTCCACAGGCCCATCCCTTGGCCGGGCCCAGGAGACTGGGGTCTAATGATGGTACTGGACTTGTCTTAGCTCAAGAAACTCTGGGAATGGACTCTTGGAGAAAAGGATTTCTCTAGAAGAAAAAGCTCTTTCAGGAAAGTCTAAATTTTTAGGGGAGAAAAGCCCAGGCTTTTTGCTAATCACCGTCCCGCTTTGGTTTCAGGTGTTTTCGTTTGGCCAGTGAAGTGATGAGGCTTTTGCTGGTCTCTGAAGACCTTGAAAATCAAATCCAGACCATCTGAGCTCCTTGCATGTAGTTCAACCTCACCCGGGAGACTCGTCAAGGGCGAAGCTACCCATGAGCACCATTCTCTGAGGGAAATAAATCCACGACCCACTTTCCGCAGCACGGAGGCAATGAAAGGGGCAGCTGGCAGACCCAGGACTTTCCCACTTTTTAACTAGGTCCTGGCCTGGGAGTCATTTCCACCCGAGTGACAGCGGAATGGAGGAAGGTATTCAGAGGCCAGGACAGTGACAACAAGAGCAGAAACAGTGTCGCGACACCTCCACCTCCCTGGCACTCACTTTGTGGCAAGTCCCAGGCCGAGCATTTCAAATGCATTTTCTCATTCAGTTTTATTAGCGATCCCATGAGGTAGATGATTCTGTTTTTTTCCCACTTTCCATTCATTCATTCCACAGGACATTTATTGAGCAATTTTAATGTTCCAGGCACAGAACCCAGCACTGAGGACCCAGCAAAAGCCAGACAGGCAAGGTCCCTGCCTCTTGGCACTTATAAGCCACTGGGAGGAAACAGATGCAGCCAATAAACAACTTACAAGGGGAAAAAGACCGCCGTAAGTGATGTCAGGAAAATGAAACAGGCAAGTAGGAGAGGGTAAGGGAAGGCAGGGTATGTGGTTGAGGTGGAGTGGCCGGGGGAGCTGCTGCAGAGGAGAAGGCACTTGACCTGATATGAAGTCAGCCCTAAGGTGGCAAGGGAAAGTCAATGCCAGCAGAGGGAGCAGTTGAGGCAAGGCCGCAGAGGCGGATGGAGCTTGATCTGCTGGACAGAAAGAAGGAAGTTGTGGCGCACAACAAAAAAGGAAAGAGCCAAAAGAAGGTGTGGTTAGCAGGCAGGAGCGTGGAGGAAATGCAGTCTGCTTACTCTGACCCAGGTGTGGAATCTCCTCTCAGAAGATAAGCAAGGAAATCAAAAAGAAACAAATAGAACAAAAGTCCTGGGTATCCAGAAAAAAAATATGGAAAGAGATGTACACCTATGCGGAGAGTTTGGGAAAGAATGAGAGGAAGAGGAGGAAGAAGAAAAGGAAGAGGAGAAGGAGGAAAAGGAGAAGGGGAGGAAAAGGAGGAGGAGGAGGAGGAGGGGGAGCAGGAGGAGAAGGAGGAGGAGGCAGAGGAGGAAGAGAAGAAAGAGGAGGAGGAGGAGAAGGAGGAGGAGGCAGAGGAGGAGGAGAAGGAGAAGGAGGAACAGAAGAAGGAGAAGAAGGGGGAGGAGGAGAAGGAGGAGGAGAAGAGGAAAAAGCAGTAGCAACATGTGCCTCTGGATCAAACCATACCTGAAAACCCCTAGTCTTTTCCTTTCCATCAGTGGATTTTTTATATATAAACATAGTACATGTCACAGCAACCTAACCTTCTTTTTCCAAACATTTTGATCCCCAATTGCTTGGATACAGCAGGCTAACTGCAAAGTCTGAAAATTACCCTAATTTATTTATCCTACAATGCACAGCTTTTACCCGCTCACCTTAATGCATCCAGATCTGATGTTATCTGGACATATCTTAAAATTGATGTCATTTTACAATTGTCTGACTGTGGCATTCTTAAGCTGGGTGTGTAAAAAGTATCCATCGACCATTCCCATAAGATCACAGAAGAGCCAGCATCCAAGCATGTGAGATTAAAGAGAATCTGACTTTACTTTGCTAGCTGAAGTTCAAGGGAATTATGGTTCAAAATGAATACCCTTCATTTCCTCACTGGCTCCGTCTCAGCTCCTTCTCTGTTTCTAGGCAGCCCCCTGATATCTCGGCCTTTCTCCCGAGGCGTTGGGTCCCCAACCGAAGCAGGCACCCTAATTACCTGGAGTGAAGGGCTTGGGGAAGTGATGTCCAGGGCCCCACCCTAGGATTTCTGGTTCAGACCCTCTGGGGTGAGCCTGAGAATGCGCCATTGTTCTAAGGAACTCTCTCCCCTCAATCAACCTGCCTGTCTCCTTTATTTTGGTTTCCTTCTTTACTGCTCCTGATCGGATTAAAAACAAATAAGCAAAAAAATAAAAATAAAAACCTGAGGCATGCTTCTCCAGTGATTCCGGCTCCTTTTTCGTTTCCTGAGCAAGCTTGGTCCCTAGAGATGGGAGCATTCTGAATGTAGCCGCTTGAATTGCTTGCTTAACCCTCAGGTTGGCACTCGTTTCTCTGCTTCTCTCCAGGTAGACGGCACGTTATGTTTATGAGAGCCCATTTCTTTTCTATTTTTTTTCTCTGTTATATAATCTACCATTTTTCTGCCCGAGCTGGTTTGGCTCAGTGGATAGACCATAAGCCTATAGACGGAAGGGTCCCGGGTTTGATTTTGGTCAAGGGCATGTGGATGAAAAGGGCCACATGCTCACCTGACAGGCTCAAGGGCAGGCCTCCATGGCAGTCTTACAAACTTAGAGCCCTAAAATAACCACAAAGGATGGTCTGAAATTAAACTAAAAGCAGTTATGGTGGGTAGTTATGTCCTAGGCCTGTATCCTCACTGACAAGGTCAACATTTACCTTAACTGAGCCTATCTGTCTTTTTGCTTCTATAATATCACTAGAGGCCAGGTGCACAAATTCACGCACCAGTGGGGTCCCTCGGCCTGGCCTGCGGGATCAGGCCAAAATTAGCTCTACGACATCCCCTGTGGGATCCCAGGTTGCAAGAGGGTACAGGCCAGGTCGAGGGACCCCACTGATGCACAGTCAGGGCTGGGGAGGGATGTGGGAGGTAGGCCTGCCATCAAGGGACTGCAGGAGGGCTCCAGGGCATATCCAACCTGTCTCACTCAGTCCCAATCGACTGGATCCCAGCAGCAAGCTAACCTACCAATAGGAGCATCTGCCCCTGAAGATAGTGCACGTCATAGCAATTGGTCAGCTGGTTGACTGTCTTCCCCCTAGTGGTCAATGCATGTCATAGTGAGTGGTTGAGCAGCTCTAGCATATCATTAGCATATTATGCTTTGACTAGAGGCCCAGTACACAAAATTCATGCACGGGAGGTGTGTGTATGTCCCTCAGCCCAGCTTGCACCCTCTCCAATCTGAGACCCCTCGAGGTATGTCCAACTGCCCATTTAGGCCCAATCCTGGTGGGCAGTATGGCATCCCTCTCACAATCCAGGACTGCTGGCTCCCAACCGTTCTCCTGCCTGCTTACCTGCTTGCCCCTAACCACTTCTACCTGCCAGCCTGATTACCCCCTAACTGCTCCTCTGACAGCCCAATTGCCCCTAACTGCCACCCCTTGCTGGCCCAATTGCCTCCAACTGTCCTCCCCTGCTGGTCTGGTTGCCCCTAATTGCCCTCCCCTGGAGGCTTGATCGCCCACAACTGCCCTCCCCTGATAGCCATCTTGTGGCAGCCATCTTGTGTCCACATGGGGGTGGCCATCTTTGACTACATAAGAGGTGGCCATCTTGTACATTGGAGTAATGGTCAATTTGCATATTATCTCTGTATTATATAGGATTGGTCAAATGGCTAACTGGATGACCAGACACTTAGCATATTCGGCTTTTATTATATAGGATTATATAGGCTATCCTTGAAATGTCTGGGTTACTTGTAACTTCCCTTTTTCCTGGTCCTTTGTGGCACAATATAACGTGCCTGGGCGCCAGGACAGATACCACAAATTCCTTCACTGTTATCATGTTAATTGTTGACTGTTGGCTATCCTGCACCCACCTAAGTATGTGTTTATCATTTTACTTTTTATCCAGTCCCAGAGGTTTCCTGCTTTGCTTTCTGTCACCTCTCTAATCTATCACCAGTGGATTTCATGTAGCCCACCTACATCCCTCCTTTGATTGTAATGTGTAAAAACAGAGGAAAACCTGCCATTCTCCTGAGCATTATCCCAATTCATTGAGACACTGCTTTCCAACAATTGTCGACAATTTGGCACCAAAAAAATCACAAAATTCTTCACAGGTTTGAATGTTTTTTTACATTAACAGGCACACGCCTGGTTGTGGGCTCGACCCCAGTAGGGGGCATGCAAGAGGCAGCCAATCAATGACTCTCATCACTGATGTTTCTATCTCTCTCTCCCTCTCCCTTCCTCTCTCTGAAAATCAATAAAAGTATTTTTTTTTAAGAAAGCAAATGAAATAGCTGAGTTCCAATGAACCCAAGTGAAAGCAGCTTAAGTGTCAAAGATCATTTGTTGGCTCACATAATCTGAAGGTTCAGAGCAGAAGTAAAATAATGTTGACTCAAGGGATTCTCCTCTCTCTCTCTCTCTCTCTCTCACTCTCTCTCTCTCTCTCTCCTTCCCTCTCTCTCTTTCCCCCCACTCTCCTCATCATATTGGCTCCATTCTACAGGCAACTTTATAGACCAAGGTCCCAGGGAAAGGGGAGAACCACAGTCCAGTCTAATGAAAGATTCTGATTGGCCCAGTTTATGTGCCTACTCCTGGAAACAGCCCTGTGACTAGGAGACACGGAGGACTGTGCTTGGACAGTGCGGGTCATAGGTCAGCCCTTATGGTGGAAAGTGCTAGGCACCATGACAGATAGCTGTCCCAGATCACATGGGATTGAGGGAGGGATGGCTGTGTTTATCACAGTAAAAAGTGGTTATTAGCACCAAAATGGAGAGGAAGTGCTGAAACACATCTCACTACGCCACACACACACACACACACATACATACACACTCCCATAAACACACATACACGCACAGAATGCCTACCTCCTGAGAATCTCTCGACCCCCTGCCATATGACCCCCACTACACTCCCAGCAAAAAATCAGAGGGCTTTTCCCTATCTCCACAAGATATTGGGAATAATCAGGGAAATAAGTGTGGACTCCAATGCCCATGGCAAAGAGCTCTTCGTGCTGATGCCTCCTTTCAGTGTGATGGCCTCTCTAACGTCCATCCTCCCCCTCACCACGTGGAGCAGCAACGGGCTGGATGGCCCCAGGTACGACCCCAGGTAGTGCGTTCCGATTGGTGTAAGCCATCAGGGTCTTACTCTCCTCTTGGCCATAATCATTGGTCCTGAGAACCCAGATCTCAGCCAATCAGCATGAGGTATTTTCCCAGGCACCAGAATGGGCTCATGCAGCACAGGTCTGAAATGGAACACCCAGGGCTATTGCTGCTGGTTCAGGGAGGAGTCTCGCTCTTGAATGAGGACAAGGAAGCAGGTAGCCCAGGAAGCCACTGGCTGCTTCTCATGTCACTGCCACGAGTGCAACCAGGCTGACAACGAAAAGGCCAAGTCCAACACACGGAGGAGGGAGGAGGCGCATGGATAATCACACAGGCCTGAACCCAAGTCCTGATCCAGCTGTGCCTGGAAGAAAAGCTATCTATAGGTTCTTCTCTTAATTGAACCAAAATTCCTTGTAATGTTTAAGCTACAGTGGTACCTCGAGATACGAGTTTAATTCGTTCCATAATCTTGAGGCGTGGGAAACTATGAGACACTCGAGTCGCGATAAACTGGTGGGTCGTGTGCAGCCGGCAGATCCGCACCCAATTTACTCCTATCTCAAATGTTGCTCATATTTCAAAGCAAAAATTGCTCGCTCAACAGCTTGTATCTCAAAAATCTCATATGTTAGGGCACTCGTATCTCAAGGTACCACTGTATTTTTTTTTTTCTGTTCTTCATAATGGGTAGAAAGTCAGTAAGTTCCAAAAAAGCAAGGGAACTGTCTGTTTTGCTTACCCAATACCTAGGACAATACTGTCACAGATAGGATCGCAATAATATTTACTGAGTGAGGACATAAGCTGAAAGGGTCTGGATTGATGCTATTGATGTGAGTTTAAGGAACTCACGTCTGAAAGCAGTGGCCACTCCTGCCCTCAAGGTGCTTCCAGGGTAGTTTCCTAACCCAGGTGTAAGGCAGGGGCTGGCAAACTACAGTCCATGGGCCAGGTCCAGTCTGCTACCTGTTTTTGTAAATATAGATGTGTTTTTTTAAGATTTATAAGCAAGAAATTAACAATATTATTTGTTTGTTTATTTGTTTGTTTTTGTTGATCCTCACCCAACGATATTTTTCCATTGGTTTTTAGATAGAGTGGAAGGGAGGAAGAGAGAAACATCAATGTGAGAGAGACACATCCATATGGAACCTGCAACCAAGATATGTGCCCTTGACCAGAATCAAACCCAAGATCCTTTAGTCCCTGGGCTGATGCTCTATCCACTGAGCCATACTGGCTAGGACTAAATAAAGTTTTATTGGAACACAAGCATACCCTTTTGTTTGCATGCTGCCTGTGGCTGCTTTTGAGCTATGAGGATAGAATGAAGTAGTATTGTTATAGAAGACCAGGAGAAAAATCAAGCCATGCTTAGAAAAAGGGAGTTACATTTTATAAGGTGCAGGGCCAGAGAAAAATGTGCCTTTCAAATTCTGCCCCCCAACTCTGCCCCTCTCTACACACACACACATGGAGGAAACCTTTTCTATTTATACTTTCCCTAGCTCTTTTGTCTCCCAAATTTGGAATGATACTCCCAGGCCTTCTAGGAAAGAAGGCCCACATACTGGGAAGGAGCCATGAGACCATAATCTCAAAGCCTGATCGGGTATCAGCACTGACAACTCCGTCTGTGGCATAGTCTACGGCCTCTCTGGAATGGGAGTAGTCTTATTTTCCTTATTATTTAAACAAGCAAGCGTTTACAGAAGCCAAAATAGCAGGGTTAAAATTACAAACAGCAGTTTTTATATAAGAATGATGAATCATTATGACAAATCATACAACACATAAAGCTTCAAATACGGATTACCTGGCCTTTTCTAGAAAAAGCTGGCCCACACCTGGTGTAAGGTCAGTTGAGCTGTCCCTAGGGATGGCCTATCCATCGTTCTGTGATAAACTCTCTAATGTCCACTCCTCTCAGGACATCGGTTCCTCTGTGATGTGATGTGTCATCCTCCCTTTCAGAGGTAGACTCTGTTTCTCCACCTCCTGGCATCTGGACTGGCTCTGTGGCTCACGTTGACCAATAGAATGTAGCGGCCTCGAGTGGGGTTCAGAACTGGAGACTGGAGAGGTGGTGGAGATTCTGTCTTTGCCCCCTGGCAATGCCAAGACCTGTAGGTCAGAAAGCTGGTCGACCAAATGGAGGAGGAGCTGTCCCATTGTGTCCTGGAGGAGAAGAGAATAGAGATGCCCAGCTGGCAGCCAGCACCAACCACCAGACACGGCAGTGAGGCATCGGGACCTCCCAGCCCAGTGGACCCTCCAGCTGATGGCAGTGCTGCAAGGGAGCCGAGGTGAGACACACTCCCACCCCGGAACAGAGAGGAACGGTCAGTTGCTGTTGCTAAGCCACTGTGGTTGGGGTGGTTTGCCACCAGGAATAGACAACGAGGCCCCCGGCCCTTTCGCCTCTGGAATCTCTGACGAAGAATCCCACCAGGTGCAGAGCCATGGCAGAGTCTCACACAATCATCTCATAGATCCACTGAGGAAATGGTGCCTGGGAGCTGCAGTGGGCTGGTGAGTGGCACAGCCCCAAGCCTGAGCTCTCACCTCTGTTTGGGATTCTTCCCTGCAGTCTGTGCCTCAGGCTCCTACAGGTCTGGAGGAGCCGCGTCCCTGAGTGCTGGGCTTTGGTGACGTCAGCTGAAAGATCTCAGTAGAGAGGAAGCTCAGCCATTTTATGAAATCCAGATCACAAAACAGAGAGAGCCCCAAGGTCACCTGGGTACCTCCAAGGAGGGCGGAGCAGCAGGCTCTGGAAGATCAAAGCACAAATGGTCAGAGGAGGCAGCTGAGGTCAACCTCAGTGCATCCAAGGAACAGACACCAAGGCATTAGTGAGAAAGCAGTCAGGCATATCCCTAAACTCACCACAGGGAGGCGGCCTGGAGCACCAGCATCAGACTAGGATTTTGCCTCATCCTGTGAACTGGGCAGCCCTGTGTCCTGGGCTGGTTGCTTCCCTGGGAAGACACTGAGCCCGTTTCATCATCTGTAAAACACTCTGTTCACAAGGCTATGATGGGAGTTCATGCAAAACCCCTAGAACCGTGGTCGGCAAACGGCGGCTCACGAGCTACATGCAGCTCTTTGGCCCTTGAGTGTGGCTCTTCCACAAAATACCACAGCCTGGGCGAGTCTATTTTGAAGAAGTGGTGTTAGAAGTTTAAAAAATTTGGCTCTCAAGGAAATTTCAATTGTTGTGCTGTTGATATTTAGCTCTGCTGACTAATGAGTTTGCCGACCACTGCCCTAGAACAACCTAGGAGGTATGATCAGTATACAGTGCAGACCTGAGAGGAAGACCAGAGGAAGCCCTGTCCTGAGCCCATGCACCAAGGACCCCACATATCACAGACATGCCACCCATACTCATACAGACATGCCACCCATACTCACACAGACATGCCATCCATACTCACACAGACACATCCCCTGTAGAGAGCACCTGGGAAAGGCCCCTGAGCTGATTGTCGTCTGAATCCAGTGGCGCCTGGCAGAGCCATGCCCTGGAAACATACCTTGCCAGAGGCAGGTGTGTTGTCAGTGTGACCTTTAGTTCAGGCGCCAGGTGGTGAATTTCATTATCTAAATCCTGCCAGGCACCAGGAACAGACACGATTATCCAGGCCCACCCAGAAGTCATGATTACAAAGAAGCCACATGAATGCACATATTTTCTTTATCTTAAACTTTAGTAAAACTTCCTGGTATCTTACTGTATAAAATAAATGCACTGTATTGGCTCTGGGTCACTGTATCTCCATCAGAACACAGCTGTCCCACCTGGCCCCAGCTTTCCCTACTGTCTTTGTGTTTGTCTCTTTTTTTTCAATCCCCCATCACCCCTACTCAGGACTCCTGTCTGCTCTCTAGCCATGCTGGTTGGGGAAAAGAAATATTTATATCTGGCACTCAGATCCAGGGACCTGAATAGTGGGAAACTCTCAAAAGTCAGGCAAGAGGAACACTCTGGGAATGAGCGCACAAGGAACTCAAGAAGTAAGGTAAAGAGCGTACAGTAAGAACTGGGTGTAAAACATGGGATATTCAGGGTCTCAGGAAAGAGACCTCTACTCTAGAATGCTTAAAACTATGCTTAAAGCTAGAGAATGTTCTGTTAAGTATATGTAGTCAGATTCTTGATTTCTTAAGTTTTGTTAATGAAACCTGCCTTTGGTTTCCTGGAGAGGGAACCATCAACTTTTAAACTTAAAAAATAAGGGAAAAGATCGGAAAGCCGTTGCATGACCAATATAAGCATAAGGTCCAGAGAACATTCCTATTCCTACTTTAGTTCATGATGGCCTTGATCCAGCACAGGAGAGCTTAAGACTGTCTGAGCAGGGTGTGGCCACAGCTTTACCGCCTACAATGGAGGGTTGCGAATCTCTAAAAATACCACTTCCCTCCTCTGCGCCACCTCCACCTCCACCTGATGCTCCTGCAACCATAATCAGGAGCCCACCTGATAAAGATTTACCTCGTAATTATGAGCAGGAGCTGGAATCTGAAGCAGAGCAGGACAAGAATCACTGTAAGTGGGATGACTCAGATAAGAAAGGTTTGGCTCACAGCTGCCCAGCCTTTACTGATGGATGCAGAGGCTCAGCCGAAAGTGAAAGCGACTTCATATTTCATTCTGCTGGAGGCTCAAAGTACTTGTAGTGGGCTGAACCAAGTAGAAAGGATTAAAGGGATTTCTCGGCAACTGCCAATAATTCTTTATCCTAAAAAATATTTTTCTTTCCCTCCCAGGCCACCGGAAACTCTTAGCTAGTTAAATTTATTTCTATGTGTCTGTATTGTAACTTTAATTTGCGTTTCTCTGACTTATGATTTTATTGTGCTGTGTTAAAATGTTAAGATTCTAAGATTAATTTGAAAGTGTAAAAATTGCAACCCAGGGAGGTTTAAACAAAGGCTAGCTAATTCCAAGCATGCCTGTGACACATAAACTCACGCAGGCCAGCCCTGGGGATGTGAAGCATGTAAATGGATGGGCAGTAGGCATGTCCTCCCAGTGTTTTCTCTGCAGTTCAAAGTATATTGTGGGGAGGAACCAAGATGGTGGCATAGGTGAACACCTAAACTGCTGCCTCGCACAACAATTTCAAAACTACAACTAAAAGACAGATCGGACATCATCCAGAACCACAGGAAAGCTGGTTGAGTGGAAATTCTACAACTAGAAGGAAAGAGAGGGGCTCACAGAGACCCAGAGGAGCTGCAAAAAACTGAGGTATGGAGACGCGCGCGTGGAGAGGACAGGTGGCAGAGGACGGGCTGGCTTCCTCTTGCAGGAAGGAGACGGAAACTCTCAACTGCACTGAACCCCATATCCGACTGCACTGAACCCCTGTTTCAGGCGAGATTCATATGGGGGGAGTCTGGACTGTCGTGAAAAGGAAGGAGTGCACAGAAACTTAGGGGAGCCACGAAAGGCAGAGGTCTGGAGGCGTCCATGCATGCATACAGAGAGGGCTGCAGCAATTACCAAGGGGCACTGAAAACCGGGGGCTGCCATGTAGGGCAGGGCTGAGGGGAAGCCAATGCTGTCTGTTCAGCCCTGAGACTCTGCCACATCCAAGCCCAGCACAGAGGCTGTTGCAATCTTGCAAGTCTTAAGGCTGAGTCCAGCACAGAAGTTCTCTGGGTGCAGACACAGTTGATCCTCACAACCAATTGGCTTGGAGGTCAATTCCTCCAGTGATACCAACAACAATCAAGACTTAACTACAACAAGACTGTACACACAGTCCAGAAAGGGGTGCTCCAAGAGTTTTCACCTCAGGTAATTGGGGAGGTGGAGCTGCTGGGCCATATAGGAGAACTAGCACACAAAGCTACTCTACCAATTCAGGGAAGCAGCTAAAATGCGGAGACAAAGGAACAGATCACAAACAAAAGAAATGGAGGAAAACAAACGGCTGGATATAGAGTTCAAAACCACGGTTATAAGGTTTTTCATGAACTTCCTAGAAAACAGGGATAAGTTTAGAAAGAACCAAGAGGAGATGAAAAAGGACCAACTAGAAATTAAACATACACTGACTGAAATAAAAAAAATATTATACAGAGACCTAATAGCAGACTAGAGGAACACAAGACTCAAGTCAAAGATTTGAAATACAAAGAAGCAGAAAACACTCAACCAGAAAAGCAAAAAGAAAAAAAAAAATCCAAAAATTTGAAGATAGTGTAAGGACCCTCTGAGACAACTTCAAGCATACCAACATCAGAATTGTGGGGGTGCCAGAAGAAGAGAGAGCAAGATACTGAAAGCCTATTTGAAGAAATAATGACTGAAAACTTCCTCCACCTGGTGAAAGAAATAGACTTACAAGACCAGGAAGTGCACAGAACCCCAAACAAAAGGAATCCAAAGAAGACTACACCAAGACACATTACAATTAAAATACCAAGAGCAAAAGACAAAGAGAGAATATTAAAAACAGCAAAAAAAAAAAAAATTAATTACCTACAAAGGAGCACCCATACAATTATCAGCTGATTTCTCAACAGAAACTATGCAGGCCAGACGGGAGTGGCAAGAAAAATTCAAAATGATGAATAGCAAGAACCTACAACCAAGATTACCCAGAAAGCTATCATATCAGAATTGAAGGTCAGAAAAAGAGATTCATAGATAAGAAAAAACTAAAGGAGTTCATCAGCACCAAACCAGTATTATATGAAATGCTGAAAGGTATTCTTTAAGAAGAGGAGGAAGAAGAAAACGGTAAAGATAAAAATTATGAAGAACAAATACATATCTATCAACGAGTGAATCTAAAAATCAAGTGAATTGAAAATGTGATGAACAGAATAAACTGGTGAATATAATAGGATTAGGGGCATAGGAAGGGAGTGGACTGACCATTTTGGGGGGGAAAGAAGTGAGGGGGGATGCAGGGAGAGACTGAACAAAAATCATACACCTATGGATGAGGACAATGATGGGGAGGTAAGAGCAGAGGGTAGGGTGGAAGGCAGATAAAGGGGAGCTATGGAGGGGAGGGGAAAGAGGAACAATTGTAAGAATCTGAACAATAAAGATTTATTTTAAAAAATAGAGGAAAAAGAAAAACAAAGTATATTGTAGAATTATTAAAACATAAAAATTTACTGGCCAAATAAAAATAATTAATTCTGTGCTCAAGACTAAATTTTTAATATTAAAACCAGTTTAAGTTTTAATAATCTTTAAATTGGATCTATTTGACAGCTTTTCTAAATGTAATATTTCAAGAATTTAACTGAGGGATAGCTTTTGATATGTCAAGGGCCCTAAGGTAGCAGAAAGATGCACTCTCTCTGAAAAAGAAATATTTTTAAACTAAATTAGACCAATATATTATACTTAAAATTACATAAGGAAACAAGCTATGCAGTCTGAATTAGATAACAAAGATTAATACTTCCTTGAGAATGGGCAGTTCTTGCCTGAAGGCATACAACCCCAGCCAGATTAGTGTGACCTTTCCTTAAAACGAAAGGGCAGTCATGGTAATTGGTCAAGAAAATACTTTAGGTAATAATTGACTTTATAATCTCAAAGTTGTTAAGATATAATAAATAGATGTAAATGAGGTAAAACATTTCAATAACGCTTTTCAGTAAAAATCCAAAAGAGAACAAGGGCAGACAGGAATGAGACCCTTGTCCTGCCTTCCCCTCCCTATATAATCTGGGGGAGAATCTAAGGAAGTAGCCAAGATAAGAATTTACCATCTCAGTCTCCCCTCAGATTCCAACCAGCCCTCTGGCCGCTGTGCCACCAGAAACCAGCTTTTCTAGGCTGTGAAAGAAGTTGGAGCCACAGCAGCAAACTTAGCATGTTATCTCTAAGGAAAATCGGGGAGTTTTAAATCCAAATGGTCACAGGCCTGGGAGCGGGCTATAAAGTCTGCTCCCTCGTCCCCCTACCTGTTCTTCAGTGTCATATACTTATACATAATTTTCCAAATCTTTATTAGCTTAAAGATTTTGAGCATTGCTAGGTTAAATAATAAAGATCTAATTTTTTTTAAATAACATAAAATACTAAAACATTAGTTGCTAGATAAGTTTTAATTCACCTGCCCTTACTTTTATTACAGAAGGTCTCTTGTACTTTGTTAAAGGCATATTTTTTTGAAAGTAAAAGTATATTTTAAATGTGTTGATAAATGTCAATCTACGAAATATTGGCTATTTATTTTTTAATTATCATTGAAAAATTAAGGTTTCTAAGAATGCTAATACATTTTCAAGAAAAAAAGAAAGAAAAGGTTTGTAAACATTGCCGATGGTAGGACAGAAAGAAAAAATATTAGAGTAGAAATACTTAATAAAAGGACTGTGGCATTTTTTGAAGGACATAGAAGGAAGGTTTGAAGGCTAATTTGGAAGTGTGAAGTTTGTGAGGGTTGTGTATGTGATAAGAAGGAAAAGAGAAATGTTAAAAGGAAATTGATTAAGTGATACAGGCCATTAAGCCAGGACAAGCAGAACTGGGAAACAAATATTTAAACAGCAGTTTGCAACCAAGGACACTTAAAAGTCAGTGATTTACATTTTGCCTCCCTAAACAGAGGGTAAATAGCTTTTGCCAAAGTACTCAAGGGGACTGATTGCAGAAATCCAATTAGTGTCATTTACTATCCACACCCAAGGACAAATGAAGTTTAAAAAAATAAACCTTATTTCAGATAGTACTTTTCTAATAAAATAATTATGTTATTTTAATCAGGTATTTAAATATATTTATTTTTTAATCATAGGAACTGAAGTTTACTGGCCTATGTTCCTGTCTAATACACTTTATTTTTTCATACTTAGCTTATAAGCAAATAGTTTTTTCCCAATCTTTAATTTCTTTATTGATTAAGGTATTACATATGTGTCCTCATCCCGCCCCATTAACCCTCCAGCTCCCTGCCCCTGACTCATGCCCTCACCCTCCTGGTGTCTGTGTCCTTTGGTTCCACTTATATGCATGTATACAAGTCCTTTGGTAGATTTCTCCCCCTTCCCCCCACCCTTCCCTATCTTCCTTCTGAGGTTTGACAGTCTGATTGCTGCTTCTCTGTCTCTGGATCTGTTTTTGTTCATCAGTTTATGTTGTTCATTATATTCCACAAATGAGTGAGATCATGTGGTATTTATCTTTCTCTGACTGGCTTATTTCACTTAGCATAATAATCTCCAGGTCCATCCATGCTGCTGCAAATGGTAAGAATTCCTTCTTTTTTACCACAGCATAGTATTCCATTGTGTAGATGGACCATAGTTTTCTGATCCACTCATCTGCTGATGGGCACTTAGGCTGTTTCCAAATCTTAGCTATGGTGAATTATGCTGCTATGAAATAGGGGTGCATATATCCTTTCTGATTGGTGTTTTTAGCTTCTTGGGATGTAATCCTAGAAGTGGGATCACAGGGTCAAATGAGAGTTCCATTTTTAGTTTTTGTTTTTTCTTTTTAAATATATTTTATTGATTTTTTACAGAGAGGAAGGGAGAGGGACAGAGAGTTAGAAACATGGATAAGAGACATCGATCAGCTACCTCTTGCACGCTCCCTACTGGGGATGTGCCCTTGACCAGAATCGAACCTGGGACCTTTCAGTCCGCAGGCCAATGCTCTATCCACTGAGCCAAACTGGTTTCGGCCATTTTTAGTTTTTTGAAGAAACTCCATACTGTTCTTCACAGTGGCTGCGCCATTTGCATTCCCACCAACAGTGCAAAAGGGTTTCTTTGTCTCCACATCCTTGCCTACACTTGTCATTTGATTATTTATTGATGATAGCCATTCTGACAGGTGTGAGATGATACCACATTGTCATTTTGATTTGCCTCTCTCGGATAACTAGTGATTCTGAGCATATTTTCATATGTCTCTTGGCTTTCCTTCTGCCTTCTTTTGAAAAGTATCTATTCAGGTCCATGTCCCATTTTTTTTAAATATATTTCTTTATTGATTTCAGAGAAGAAGGGAGAAGGACAGAGAGATAGAAACATCAATGATGAGAGAATCATTGATTGGCTGCCTCCTGCACACCCCCCACTGGGGATCGAGCCTGAAACCCAGGCACGTGCCCTTGGCCGGAATTGAACCTGGGACCCTTCCGTCCACAGGCTGACGCTCTATCCACTGAGCCAAGCCAGCTAGGGCCCATGTCCCATTTTTTGATGGGATTGTTTATCTTCCCTTTGTTAAGTTGTATGATTTCCTTGTAAATATTGGAGATTAAATCCTTATTGGTGATAACATTGGCAGATATGTTCTCCCATGCAGTGGGCTTTCTTGTTGTTTTTTTCTTGTTGATGGTTTTCTTTGCTGTCCACACCCAAGGACAAAAGCTTTTTATTTGATAGTCCCATTTGTTTGTTTTCTCTTTAGTTTCCATTGCCCTAGGAGCAGTATCAGTGAAGAAATTGCTTCGGCATATGTCCAAGATTTCGCTGCCTGTGGATTCCTCTAGTATTTTTATGGTTTCCCATCTTATGTTTAAGTCTTTTATCCATTTTTAGTTTATTTTTGTGTATGGTGTAAGTTGGTGGTCTAGTTTCATCTTTTGCATGTATCTGTCCAATTTTCCCAGCACCATTTATTGAAGAGACTGTCTCAACTCCATTGCATGTATGCTCTTGCCTCCTTCGTCGAATATTAATTGGTCATAGTGGTTTGGGTTGACTTCTGGGTTCTCTGATCTGTTCCATTGGTCTATATGTCTGTTCTTGTGCCAGTACCAGGATGTTTTAAGAACAGTGGCTTTGTAATACAGCTTGATATCTGGTATGGAGATCCCACCTACTTTGTTCTTCTTTCTCAGGATTGCTGCAGCTATTTGGGGTCTTTTTTTATTCCAAATGAATTTTTGGAACATTCATTCTAGGTCTATAAAATATGCCATTGGTATTTTAATGGGTAGTGCATTGAATCTATAGATAACTTTGGGTAGTATGGATATTTTGATGATGTTGATTCTACCAATCCATGAACACATTATGTTCTTCCATCTGTTTATGTCTTCCTCTATTTCTTTTCTCAATGTCCTGAAGTTTTTCATTTATAGGTGTTTCACCTCCTTAGTTAAGTTTAATCCTAGGTACGATGGTAAATGGGATTGCTTTTTTAGTCTCTCTTTCTGTAAGTTCACTATTGGTGTATAAAAATGCCATAGATTTCTTGGCATTAATTTTGTATCCTGCTACATTGCCAAATTCATTTATTAAGTCTAATAATTTTTTGATAGAGTCCTTAGGGTTTTCTATGAACAGTATCATGTCATCTGCGAATAAGGACAGTTTTACTTCTTCTTTTCCAATTTGGATGCCTTTTATTTCTTCTTCTTGAAGTATTGCAACGGCTAATACTTCCAGTGCTATGTCAAACAGGAGTGGTGAGAGTGGGCATCCCTGTCTTGTTCCTGTTCTTAGGGAAAATGATTTTAGTTTTTGTCCACTGAGTATGATGTTGGCTGTGGGTTTATCATATATGGTTTGTATTATGTTGAGGTATGATCCTTCTATTCCTACCTTGCTGAGAGTTTTTATCAAAAAAGAGTGTTGGATTTTGTCAAATACTTTTTCTGCATAAATTGATATGACTATGTGGTTTTTATTTCTCAATTTGTTTATGTGTTGTATCACGTTTATTGATTTGTGGATATTGTACCATACTTGCATCCCTGGGATAAATCCTACTTTGGTCATGATGTATGATCTTTCTGATGTATTGCTGGATCTGATTTTCTAGAATTTTGTTGAGAATTTTGGCATCTATGTTCATGAGGGATATTGACCTATAATTCTCCTTCATTGCGTTGTCTTTATCTGGTTTTGGTATTAGGGTGATACTGGCTTCATATAATGAGCTTGGAAGTGTTCCTTCCTCTTAAATTTTTTGGAATAGTCTGAGGAAGATAGGTTTTAGCTCTTCTTTGAAAGTTTGATATAACTCCTCTGTGAAGCTGTCTGGCTCTGGGCTTTTGTTTGCTGGGAGCTTTTTGATGACAGGTTCAATTTCTTTGATAGTTACCAGCCTATTGATATTTTTAGAATCTTTCTGATTGAGTTTTGGAAGGTTATATTTTTCTAGAAATATGTCCATTTCCTCCGGGTTGTCTAATTTGTTGGATTAGAGCTGTTCATAGTATTTTTTAACAATCCTTTGTATTTCTTTGGGGTATGTTGTTATTTTGCCTCTATCATTTCTGATTTTATTTGGGCCCTCTCTCTTTGCTTCTTGGTGAGGCTGGCTACAGGTTCATCAATCTTGTTTATCCTCTCAAAGAACCAGTTCTTGGTTTCATTGATTTTTTTTTGTCTCTATGTTTTTTATTTCTGTTATTATCTTTATTATCTCCTTCATTCTGCTCACTCTGGGCTTTTCTTGTTGCTCTCTTTCTAATTCTTTGAGTAGTAGAGTTAGATGATTTACTACCATGTTTTCTTATTTTTTGAGGTAGGCCTGTAGAGCTATAAACTTCCCTCTCAGGACTGCTTTCATTGTGTACCATAGATTTTAGATTGTTGTATTTTTATTGTCATTAGTTTCGAGGATGTTTTTAATTTCTTCTTTGATCTCATTGGTAACCCAATCATTATTTAATAGCATACTATTCAGCTTCCAAGTGTTTAGTTTTTTGGATTGTTTTTATTGTAGTTTATTTTTAATATTATACCATTGTGGTCTGAGAAAATGCTTAGCATGATTTCAAACTTCTTAAATTTGAGGAGACTTTGCTTGTTACCCAATATGTGGTCTATTTTTGAAAATGTTATATATGCACTTGAGAAAAATGTATATTCTGTGGCTTTAGGGTGAAATGTTCTGAAGATGTCAATTAAGGCCATCTGATCTAGTGAGTCATTCAGGATTGCTGTTTCTTTGCTTATATTTTGTCTAGAGGATTTATCCAGAGATGTCAGTGGTGTATTAAAGTCCCCTACTATGATTGTATTGTTGTCGATCTCTCCCTTGATATCTCCCAGGCATTTTTTTATGTATTTGGGTGCTCCTGCATTGGGTGCATATATGTTTATCAGGGTTATATCCTCTTGTTGTATCAACCCCTTTAGTAGTATGAAGTGGGCTTCCTTATCTCTTGTTATGGCCTTCACTTCAAGCTCTATTTTGTCAGAGGTAAGTATCGCTACTTCAGCTTTTTTTTTTTTCCATTCCATTTGCCTGAAAGATATTTTTCCATCCCTTCACTTTCAGTCTGTGTGAGTCCCTTGTTCTGAGGTGGGTCTCTTGTAGACAGCATATATATGGGTCTTATTTTTTTGTTGTTGTTTTTTTAAATCTGTTCAGCCACTCAATGTCTTTTGATTGGAGCATTTAGTCCATTTACATTTAAAGTTATTACTGAAAGGTACTTTTTTTGTAGGTTCTGTGTCTCACAGAAATCTGTGGCCGGGATGTCTGGATTCTTGGTGTCTGTGGGTCTGTAGCTGTGGTTGCAGGTCTCTCTCCCCAGTGGCTGCAGGATCCTAGTTTGCGTCGGAGACCAGACTGGGTAATGTTGTGGCCAGGATCCTAGTCTCAAGCAGCTCTGTTTCTCAAGATGGCGTGGTCTCTGTGCTCACGCTGGCCACCCCGGAGGATCTGCATTGGGACCAGGGCTCTGCCGTCTAAGACTGCCCAGTTTGGCAGCCCCTTGGAAGACCTGTAGAATCTGACTGTCCCTGGCTCATACACACACACACCACACACATCCACACACTCTTCTAGTGCTCCCTCACTCTCTCTCTCCCTCCCTACCTTCCTGCTGGTCACCATCTTCTCACAAATTTAATATACTTTAATATACATTGAGTGGCCAGATTATTTTGACCACCTGATGTTTGTAGGCAAATTAGGCATACACTGCATCATATAGGATATGGAAGTCGAAGACCTGTCTGCAGTTACCAAGGATATGAATTTTAAGAAACTTTTCTTGATCTAGAATTGACTTTAAATCATCCCAATAGACTTTAAAAGGCCTCAAATGTTTCTTTTCTCTCTCATGAAGGAAAGAGCAAGGCATGTAATCAACCACGGCCTAGCAGCTTTTCCAATCATGGGATGGCCCCTAGAGATAAGAACAGATCATGGACCTGCCTATACCCGCTCCTCCTTTCAGCAGTTTTGAAAGCAATACCGAAGAGTACATAACACAGGAACTCCATATAATCCCCAAAGGACAGGCAATCATAGAAAGAGCTCATGGAACCTGGAAGACTCGATTACAAAAAAAGAAATGGGGCCAGGATATTAGCCTACTCCACTGAATCAGTTACACTCTAAATTTTTTTAAATTGTGACAATGAAGGTCACACAGCAGCTGAGAGGCATCAAGCTCCTGGTGCCATAGCATTTGCCGGTGTGGCACGATGGGAGGATTTACAAACAGGGCAGTGGAGAGGGCCTGATCCAGTAATAATGTGGGGAAAGGGCCATGTTGATATCTTTCTAGAAGGTTCTTCTAACCCCATCTGAGTGCCAGACCATGGACCTGGGAGAACAGCTCATCCCACCGTTCAAAAAGCTGAAGATCACAGCCAGTGATGATGCCAGCTCAGCCACCAACCCCAAATGAGAAAAACAGCAGGCAGGTGACCAACGCCACCCGAGAAGCTAGTGGGATCAACTGAAAAGCTGATCACTGATACTCAGCAGGTAGTGAAAGAACAGGGGGTTCAGGTAACCCCTCCACCTTTTTTGTTGCTATGCTAGCACTTGTCAGCTGCCAGGTAAGTATGGCTGCAGCAGAAGCTTACTGGACAGATGTTCTAGGACCCCCACCCCAGCCCCTTGTGGTCAATCCAGTCACCTGGACTGGGGAATGAGTGCCAGTGTTTACCAACAGCACCAAAACGGTCAGGGGTAGCTCTGGCAAGCACAGAACTCCTCCTGCCCATGGTGATTACAGTAGTACCTCGAGATACGAGTGCCCTAACATACGAGATTTTTGAGATACGAGCCATCGAGCGAGCGATTTTTGCTTTGAAATACGAGCAACATTTGAGATAGGAGTAATTGCGCGGATCGGCCGGCTGCACACGACCCACGAGCTTACCGCGACTTGAGCGTCTCATAGTTTCCCACACCTCAAGGTTACGGAATGAATTAAACTTGTATCTCGAGGTACCCCTGTATACTTAATGGCTTTAGTGGGGAGCTCCCTACTTGTTTATCTAAAAAGGGGACTTCAGGATGTTTGCAGTTGGTCAAGAAAATAAGTCATCCTATGGAGGCACAGACGTTGCTAACATTACAGGCCCCTGGGCTATGGGGAACCATATTGAGACAGTTACTAAACTGGGGTTTCCTAAGGCCACCCAATGGCATCTGATAAGCATCCCCCACTCCCTTACTGTCCTAATAGCACCGCTACTGATCTGGGAGCATTTCCTCAATGGCAAGATTGTGCCAACCCTGAACCAGTGAGACATAATATTTCTGGCTCTGACTTGTATGTATTGGACTGGTCTCACAGGCTTGATGCTAAATATCCCCATCATGAGCCTGTGTCACCAGAAGGGTCTGTGGGTAACATCCTGACCACGGAAACAGGTTTATAAAAAGATCTTTGGCGTGTAGCTGCTGCCCTTGACTTTCTTAATCTTACTGGCTCTTCCTTAGGTGATATTAAAGAAGCATGTTCATCGAGCCCTTGTGGCTTACGAGCCTGTGTCCAGCCTCCATATGTAGTGGTGACTGGAAATGTGAACATCATCAGATTGGATACCCATTATGCTGTCCAATGTCAACACTGTAACCTTACCAGCTGTGTTTCCAGACATAACCTGAATGAAGATATATTAATTTTAAAGCAGCCTTCTTTTATTACGCTTCCTACCAATATAACAGGAAAATGGTATCATGACATGGGCCTCCAGGCATTGCAGGAATTACATAATCAGCTGTTCCAGGAAAAGCGTGCTTTGGGACTTATTATTTTTGGTATTGTTACCCTAGTTACTGTTATTGCATCTGCTGTAACTGCTTCTCTTCCTTTGACCCAAAGCATCCAAAAGGCTAGAAACAAAATTAAACACTTTGGAAGCTGTAGTAATAGGACTAGGCAATCAATTAGAAAAATGTTAAGATTAGACAGCAGCTGCAATGCCATGCTGCTTTTACATATATTTGTGTGACTTCAGCCCATTATGACAGTTCTCTATGGGATTGGAGTAAAATCAAGATGCACCTACAGGAAATAGGGCATCATAATAATATCAGTATAGCCCTAGTACAGCTACACAAACATGTGCAAGCCATTCAGAATAGTCATGATGATATTATATCTCCAGCAAAACTGGCAAAAGAATTCCTGGATGATTTAAAAGGATTTAATCCGTGGAAAATGTTAAAACACACCACTTGGTACCTAATAGGATTCCTTTGTGTGCCACTAATTTTATCCTGCTTTCTTTTAGTCAGCAGCAAGCTCCTGCGATCTCAAATCTGAAGGCTCCGATTAGATGTCCATAAACTACATTTAAAATATAAAGAAGGGGGATATGTAGAAAGGCCCCTGAGCTGATTGTCGTCTGAATCCAATGGTGCCTGGCAGAGCCATGCCCTGGAAACACACCTTGCCAGAGGCAGGTATGTTGTCAGTCTGACCTTTAGCTCAGGCTCCAGGGGGTTGATTTCATTACCTAAATCCTGCCAGGCACAAACACGATTATCCAGGCCCACCCAGAAGTCATGATCACAAAGAAGCCACAAGAATGCACATATTTTCTTTATCTTAAACTTTAGCAAAACTTCCTGGTATCTTACTGTATAAAATAAATGCGCTGTATCGACTCTGGGTCGCTGTCTCTCCATCAGAGCACAGCTATCCCACCTGGTCCCAACTTTCCCTACTGTTTTTGTGTCTGTCTCTTTCATTTTCTCAATCTCCCTTTGCCCCCATTCAGAACTCCTGTCCACTCTCTAACCATGCTAGTCACGGAAAAGGGAGAAATATTTATAGGCACCCATATACACACACAGACTCACCACCCATGCACACACAGACACATCTATATACACACACACCCTTACACACACAGACACACACACCCATCCACACATATACTAACTTTTCTCTAAGACCTGTGAATGCCTATGTCCCTCACCAGCACTCAGCACCAATTGGGACAGGGCAATCCCGAACCTTGAACATCTTCTCTCATAACTAGCACCTCTGGGCCCCATGAAACACAGCCCCCTGTTTCTTGTCCTGTGTCCTGGAGACAAAAAACTACCACATCAAAGTTCGAGGGAGCCTGTGGCTGTGCTGCTGTCACATCGAGAGGGAGCGGATGCTGCTTTCAAGGGGACAAATGGCAGGAGCACCAGAGCCGGTCCCCGCAGATCTTCCCCTGCCGCCTGAGCGCACCAGGTCTTGCATCACAAAATGTCACTTCCCATTCATTCTGAACATCCATCCTCTGTCTGTTCCTTACAGTTCAGGGGCCTGGAGATGCTGGTGAATTGGTGGGAGATTCAGGACGATAAGGAACACCTGGTGATGCAAACAAACTGCATTTTACTTATCGATTTATGTAAATGCAGGCCCACACATAACCTGTGTCGTGGAGCCACTCTTTACATTGGCACCTAGACGATGCTGAATATTAGAATGGCAGATGGTTTTATTTTTATTGAAATATTAGGTAAGATGTAAATAAACTTCAATGAAAAAAACTTTTAAAGCCAACTTTATTCAACTAATTTTATTTAAAAATTTTTATGCTCATTAACTATAATTTATATTTTGCCTCTTAATTTTAATAGAGAATTTAGATTATTTTAGAAGAAAATCCTTTCAAAATCATATTAAAATAATTTTATCTTTTTCTCTAGATTTACTCTATGTTTTGTTTTTTGTTTTTTTTTAAATATATTTTATTGATTTTTTACAAAGAGGAAGGGAGAGAGATAGAAAGTCAGAAACATCGATGAGAGAGAGACATCCATCAGCTGCCTTTTGCACAACCCCCACTGGGGATGTGCCCGCAACCAAGGTACATGCCCCCGACCGGAATCGAACCTGGGACCTTTCAGTTCGCAAGCCGACGCTCTATCCACTGAGCCAAACCGGTCTCGGCTACTCTATGTTTTTATGAAAAAGAATTGGATTTTATACACTTCAAATACGATTACATTTTTTACTGTTAATCCTCACCTGCGGATATATTTTTATTGATTAAGAGAAGGAGAAAGATCAATGTGAGAGAGAAACATCAGTTGCTTCTCATATGCACCCTGAATAGGACCGAACCCACAATCTAGGTATGTGCCCTGACCAGGAACTGAACCCATGAGCTTTCGATGCACAGGACGATGCTCCAACCAGCTGAGCCACACTGGCCAGAGTATACAATTACACTTTTGAAATTTTTTATGCCATTACTGTCAGAGGAACATAAATTCCCCAAGAATTTGATTAGAACATAACTGGAAAATTTGCTGAAATGAGAAACAAATGTTATAGAATAAATGTGTAACAATTTATGAAGTACATATGTCTATATTTTCTAAGTCATTCAAACATTGACGACCCATCCACAGAACACTCAGACACAGATATTAATAATTCAACTCAATTGACTTGGACATATTTCTGACTTTCAGTCACAAGAAAATTGGCTTTCCATGTATTCTTTAATTTGTTGCTAGGAAAGTATATTTAGAAAGAAGGATTGAACATGCCTTATTTTCCAGTCTGTCAGCTTGATTGGTGACTTTTAAAGATTTAGATACATGGCAGGAGGAACCCAGACCCCACAAAGATTAGAATGATAGGAGTGAGTCTGAACACTGCCAACCAGAACCAGTTCTTGAGGTCTCCAGAAAAGAAGGGGGGAGGTTTCAGGCAGGAAGAAGCTTTGTAGAGGGGCCCCAAATCTGTGCCAACAAGTAATACAGTGGTACCTCGAGATATGAGTGCCCTAACATATGAGATTTTTGAGATACAAGCCGTGGAGCGAGTAATTTTTGCTTTGAAATACAAGCAACATTTGAGATAGGAGTAATGGCGCAGATCGGCCAGCTGCACACGACCCACCAGTTTACCTTGACTCGAGCGTCTCATAGTTTCCCACGCCTCAAGGTTACGGAACGAATTAAACTCGTATCTCAAGGTACCACTGTACTTCTACTAACAGACACATAATAGTCATAACGCATGGACCTGCATGCTGGGAGCTAATTCCAGCAAGTCTTAAATGCAAGAAGTTTATCAAAAGGTTGGTGAACCTTGGGGCTTTCAGTAGGGCTGAAAATCTGCATATGAAATCAGTTCCCCCAACCGGATACCAAACCTTACCTTTGATATGTATATCTGCTTTGCTTTAGGGCGATTGGTGTTAATAAAAAGTGAGGGGTCCAGAGATTCGGAGAACTTGGTTACTATAGCTAAGCCTCCTCTGGCTCGCCCGAGAATGCCCTCCAAATTTATATTTCATATCTAGTCTCTCTATTAATTTACCGCAGCCCCTTCTCCAGATTCCTGAACCCTGCTAGATGCTGAGAAACACCCCGGCACCTGCAGGATCCAGGTATCGTTCTATTCACTCCGCCAGTGATGCCACAAGACAGGTGCTGTTATTATCCGTCCACTGAAAGCTGGGAAAAGAGAGTCAGGACTCGTGGCACTCAGAGTAAAGAGGCCCCTCACAGGCACTTACAGACACACGCATCTCAGCAAAATTCACAGGCCTCGTTCTGCACATGGCACCTACCCCGGCCTCTGCGGGCATACCCGTTCCCCCTGGTCCCTCCCCGACCTACCCATGTGGGTCAGCAGTGATGCATCTGTGGGATGAGGGTCTGCAGTCTCCTCTCCCTCCCATACCCCTGCACCCAGGAAGGGGGTGTGGCCCGATACACTCACACCCCTCCTCAGGCTCTGCCACCCACCCCGTACGCCCAGCACAGCCCCACCCTGTCACCCTGCTTCCTGGCCTTCTCTTCCTTGCTGGCGTCCCTCCTATTCGCTTCTCCTCTTGGCAGCCAGAGCGTCTTGTCCCAACATGGGTATGCGTGAGACACCTCCTTGCTTCAAGCCCTCACTGGCATCCATTGTTCCCTGGACAAAAGTCAACAAGGCGCGGCTGTATCCGTCTATAATGACATTGGTCTCCTTACAAAAGGTGTTGACAGGCCCACACCAAGGGTTCCTGTTCTTGACTATTCGTCACAAATGGAGAACCCCGCTGTGATGCCAGCTGTTCCCATGGAAGGGACCAGCCTCCCTGGCCTTCGGGTGCCCACAGGGGCTCCCCATTGGGGATGAAAATAGCTGCTTCATTCTCAGGGGGGACTCCCAGGCCCTCTCCAGCGTTCTGCAAACTCTAGGCCACCTGCCCATCAGCTCAAGCCAAAGGCTCCCTGTGAGGTCTGTGGAAGGGCAAGGTGCCTGGATCAACTTCCCAGGGGATCGTACCCTTCAAGGCTGCCCATCCCCAGCCCAGCTACCTCCGCCTCCTTTCAGCCCTGCCTGGGCACCATGTCCCTCCGACACTGGGCCTTTGCACAGGCTGCTTTTTTCCAAAAAATAGATTTTATTGATTTTTCACAGAGAGGAAGGGAGAGGGATACAGAGTTAGAAACATCGATGAGAGTCATCGATTAGCCGCCTCCTGCACACCCCTACTGGGGATGTGCCTGCAACCAAGGTACATGCCCCTGACTGGAATTGAACCTGGGACCCTTCAGTCTGCAGACCGGCGCTCTATCCACTGAGGCACACCGGTTTCGGCAAGGCTGCTTCTTTGTGTCAGTTCTCTCCACTTGCATCTTCGCCCAGTTCACTTCTTGAGATCCCTGCTAAGTCACTGCTTCCACAGGCATGCCCTCCCGGCCCAGATCAGACGCCCTGTTACATGTTCTCATGGCCCATGGAACATTCTGCCAAGCCACTTACCTCTATTGCAAGTTTCCATGCAGTAGGTAGTTACGAATGGCTGTCTGTCTCCTGGACTGTCAGACCAGGAGGGCAGGAATCATAGCCGGTGCTGCTCTCCGGGGTCTCCCCAGCACGCAGGAAGTCCTCGACATAGGGTACTGACAGGACAGGCAGACTTCCTCAGGGTGCCCGCTCTGCTGGGGGTCTGCAGGGTTCTTGGGGGACACAGCAGAAGTGAGGAGCCCAGCCTGGTGCTGGCACTGCAGCAGCTACGTGCGTGCAGTCGTCTTGCCGTTGTGATTGTTAGGATGGGGACGATGATGCCTTCTGAACCCAGAGACGGGGGGCGGGGACAGAGGTCTGTGCCCTCCACTCACCTCTGCCCCAGCCACCCTCCTCCGGGGAGGTTAAAGACCTGCAGAGTAAAGCCGAAACCGGTGTGGCTCAGTGGATAGGGCGTCAGCCTGCGGACTGAAAGGTCCCAGGTTCAATTCCGGTCAAGGGCATGTACCTTCATTGCGGGCACATCTCCAGTAGGGGGCGTGCAAGAGGCAGCTGATGGATGTCTCTCTCTCATCGATGTTTCTGACTTTCTATCCCTCTCCCTTCCTCTCTATAAAAAATTAATAATATATATATATAAATTAATAATATATATAGAAAAAAATAAAAAATTAATTATATATATATATATGTGTGTGTGTGTTATATATATATATATATATATATATATATATATATATATATATATATAAAAGACCTGCAGAGTAGGGACAATAATCCCTGGCCCAGCTGTATGGGGCGGGGGTGCTTTGGGGTGCTGGACCGGCAGCTGTCCTCTGTGGCCAGGTAAGGAGAGAGGGAGGGATGGAGGGAGGCACCCAATGTCTCTGGGCCCCTCCTTATGGGGTTGGCATCTTGCGAAGGATTGACACCTTTCGTTTCCTTTCCACCTAGTATGGGTGCTGAAGCTGGGCCCAGAGAGGTGGAGGGACTGGCTAAGGTCACACAGCTTCTGAGTGGCGGTGCGCACCCTCCAGGCCCAGTCTGGCGGATGCAGAGACAATCTGGTGAGAGAACCAGAAAGCCAACCTCACTTCCGGAATGCCGGAGACTCTCTTCCAAACCCAAGTCTGTCCAACACGCCCACTTCCAACGGCAGTCAGGGACGCCTCCTCCAGGAAGCCCGCCTGGACTTCCCCGCCTGGCTCTGTTTTCTGTCACAGGTACACGCACTGGCAGGGGCTGGCAGGGGCTGGCAGGGGACCCCATCCTGGCCAGGCCAGCATTCAAAATGGCTCACAAAGGGACTGTCTCAGAAAGGCCGCCGCCCTCCCGGGGAAACACCCTGAAGCTGCTGCAGGAAGGGCTGTGCACCAAGCCTGCCCAGGACTCCAAGCTCATGCTCGGCTGTTTAGGAGGCAGCTCCTCAGTGACTCACCGTTTGGGCTTTTGTGACCCAGGCCCGGAGCCAGGGGCTGCCAGGAGGTGCCCTCATTAAACCAAAGGCGATGGTGAGCACAGACGCGCCGATGACTCACCATAGCCAGGCTCCCGGCCAGGCGGACTCCCCTCTCTGGCCCGGACCCCTAAGTCTGCTCTGAGTGGGTGAGAGAGCCCAGCATCAAGTCCCAGGAGGAGCTGCTAGCAAGAAGTGGGAGGGGCAGGCGGCGGGGCTGCACCCAACTTCTCTGACCTGACTCTCCTGTCAGAAACCTTCCATTCCAAACCTGGGCCCGGATCCGGCCTCCTGTCCCTCTCCCAGGGGACACCCCCCAGGACTCCATGCTGGCGGTGGGGAGAGGGAACCTTCCCGCCTGCAGGGTGCAACCTCCTCTCCTCTGAAAGGAGGTCCAGGCCGGCTCCAAGCCAGCTCCCGAGAGGGTGGTCCCGGCCTGTGGTCAGCTCAGGGCTGCAGCATGGCCTTCTCCTGCATTAAAGAGAGGAAGGAAGGAAGGAAGGAAGGAAGGAAGGAAGGAAGGAAGGAAGGAAGGAAGGAAGGAAGGGAGGAAGGGAGGGAGGGGAAAGGGAGGAAGGAAGGAGGGAGAAAGGAGAAGAGGAAAGGAAGGAAGGAAGGAAGGAAGGAAGGAAGGAAGGAAGGAAGGAAGGAAGGGAGGAAGGAAGGAAGGGAAAAAGGAGAGAGAAAGAGAGGAAGGAAGGATGGAAGGAAGGAAGAAAGGAGGGAGGGAGCAGATGCTGTGACTTCACTGATATGGAGAAATAGAATGCAGACTGGGTTATAGGCATCCTTCTGATGGTAAAGAATTAGAGCATTGTGAGGCACCAAAAGGCATTGTGGGCGCTGGGCGCTGGGCCTCCTCCGGCCCGCATCAGTTAAGCCCTTTGGTCTGCCTGGCCCACATCCGGCTCACCATGGACGTAGGCGTGTCCTCAGTTTGCCTCTCTGTACAGTGGGCACAATGGTAGCAGTCACCTCGTGAGGCTGTGAATGCAAAGCCCCTGTCTCCCCGACCCAGGTCCAAGGTGAGGTCCCACTGCGGGAGGCTGGGCCCAGGCTGGGGTTAATGATGGGGAGTGGACAGAGTCCGTCCTCCGTGCGGGCTCCCCGCGTGGTTGCACGTGAGCTTCACACAAAGCGGCAAAGGGTGCGATGCCCTCTCTCCTCGTGACAGGAAACCCAGGTTCTGAGCCAGAGAAAGGACCTGCCAACGGCCACATAGCAGCCCTGTGGCTCCGTGGTCAGAGTATCAGCCCGTGCACCGAAGGGTGGCGGGTCCGATTCCCGGTCAAGGGCACGCACCTGGGTTGCAGGTCGGTCCCCGGCCCCGCATCAGGGCATGTGAAGGCGGCCACTGATTGATGTCTCTCTCACATCAATGTTTCTCTTCTCTCTCTTTCTCTCTTTCTTTCTTTCTCTCTCTCTCTCTTCCCCCCTCCCTTCTCTCTCTCTTTCCCTCCTTTTCCCTGTCCCTAACCATCAATGGAGCAAATGTTCTCAGTGAGGATAACAAATAAACAAAAAGCCAGCCATAGACGGTGGAATTGGAACTCAGAGGCCAGGATGCAGCCGCGGCCCCACACGTCGGTGGAAGTGGTTGGTCAAGTTATCCTGGTCCCGGCCAGGAGGAGGAGGGCTGGGCCGAGGGAGACGCCAGGACCCTGTCTGGCTGGGCTCTGACTGACGAGCGGCCAGCGGGAGGGGCAGCCACCGGCAGCCCGGGCGCTGTGAGTGCAGGACCCACCCGTGGGGTTTGGCATTTCTGACCACGACACCCTCTCCTCTATCCCTCGGACCTGGGCACAGCGGCTCGCCCTGGGGGCCAAGCTGGGCTGGGGGCTACCCCACCCAGCCCGCCCGGTGACAGCAGCCAGCTGGAATGCGGGTGCTCCCGCTGACTCAGGCCCCCTTCCCTGGCAGCCACACGCCCCCAGGGCTGGGGACCTTGGGGAGACAGGCCTCGAATCTGGGAGCGGTTTCCCTGCTGGAGGCTCCCCAGGAGCGAACAGGAAAGAAAACCCCGAAACTCACAGCAGCCTTCGGCTGTCGGTTCTTGGACAGAACCAGGCCCCGGGGTCCGGCGGGGGTCAAGCCGCTCCTGGCTACCCTGTGCGCAGCGCGAAGGCTGGGGTGAGGCTTGGGCGGGGTGGAGGGCCGCTGGGGGAGCGGCAGGGAGAAAGAACGAAAGGACCGACGTGGCATCCCAGCCACGTGAGCTTCCGTTCGCAGCCTCTGGGCCTCAGTGGCTGCATCAGTGACACCGGGTGAGAACGCAAAGCCCCTGGCACAGCCCTGCCCCAGCCCCAGCCCCAGCCCCAGCCCCAGCCAGAGCCGCCCGCAGGGGTTGGGGAAGGGGCACTGAGATGGAGGGGACGGGCCTGAACACAGAGCCTCCGTGCCCCTCCCCCGCCTTGGCCCGTGTCAGACCTGGAAGTGTGTTTGCATCACATCACGGGGCACTCAGGGGTTAATGATGGGGAGTGGACAGGCCCCGGGTATTTAACTATTGAGGAAGCGCCCGCCCGCCTGCAGACCAGGGTGCCCCTGTTCACCTCCCTCTCCGAACCCGGCTCCAGCCTCCAGCCCTGCTCGCCGCCCCTCCCCCGAGATGAAGCCTCCCCCTCTCCTGACCTTCCTCGGCCTCCTGGGTAAGTGACCTCTGTGACCTTCACCCTTCCCCTGACCCAGCCAGTGGCCTCCAACTCCTGGGACGCCCGGGAGCCTGGCCCTGGGAGGGTGTGGCGGGTCATCCAGAGGCCAGTCCTGCTCGATCCAGCACTGACCACTGGGGAGGGTGAGGGTGGGGGGAGGCCTGGGGGGCATGAGAAAGGGACCGGCTGGGACCCCACACAGCACCCACGGGGCTCCGTCACCCACACTCCACCCTCCAGCCTTGCTTGCTTCCAGGGTGGAAGGATCTGGAGCCAGTGGTTCTCAACCTTCCTAAGGCCGCCACCCTTTAATACAGTTCCTCATGTGGTGGTGACCCCCAGCCATAAAATTATTGCTACTTCATAACTGTAATGTTGCTACTATTATGAATCATAATGTAAGTACTATCTGTTTTCCGATGGTCTTAGGCGACCCCTGTGAAAGTGTCGTTCGACCCCCAAAGGGGTCGTGACCCACAGGTTGAGAACCGCTGCTCTGGAGGAATTGGGGGAGGTCCCGGTGTGACCTCTGATGGCATTTGGTGGGAACAGGCTGCATCTTGGGGCGCAGGCCTGCCACCTGGGGGAGGAGCAGGACCCGGGAGACATTCGGGGAACAGTGGGGGGATCCTGGGAGGTGAGAGCGGAGGGGACTGGGTGCAGTGACGTGAGGGGGGCGGGGAGGAGAATCAGGGGCAATGGCTGTCAGGGAGATACTATTACTGATGAGCGTTCATGATATTGGGAGGGTCTGGACAGCCAGAGAGAGGTCTGACGAGGATGGGAGGGGACCTCAGGGAGGGGGCGCTCAGAGATCTGAGGGCTGCGCCCGCCCTCAGTGGCCCTGGCTGATGGGAACCTGCTCCAGTTTGGGGTGATGATCGAGAAGATGACGGGGAAGTCGGCGCTGCAGTACAACGACTACGGCTGCTACTGCGGCCTGGGCGGCTCCCACTGGCCGGGGGCCCCCCCGGACGGGTGAGCAGGGGCCCCGCGGGGGCTGCCGGGGGGGGGGGGGGGGGGGGGCGCAGGCCCGGAGGAGGGAGGGGCCCGGGCCGTCTGGAAAGCGGGGCTGACCTCTCCCGGGAGCCCCCGAGCCAGCCCTGGTGACCCTTCCAGGTGCTGCCATGCCCACGACTGCTGCTACGGGCGCCTGCAGAAGCAGGGCTGCGAGCCCAAGCTGGAGCGGTACCTCTTCTCGGCCAGCAAGAGCAACATCCTCTGTGGTGAGCGATGCTCCGGATGCCGGCGTGGGGGGTGGGGGGCCCCTCCAGATGGAGACCCCGGCAGCAGGCCCTGGGCTGGAGGGATGGGTCTCCCACCATCACATCCACCCCCACCTGCTCCGCCGGCACCCCATCTGCAGAGCCCTGGCCTCAGGTGCTTCCCCCACCAGAGGCCTCTCTGCTCGGGCGGCTGGGAGGGAGCCAAGGGCCAGAGCTGGGCCAGGCCCCTGAGAAGCCGGACCCTCACACCCTCCGGGCCTGGCAGCAACTCTTGGTCACACCCCCGGGCAGAGCCTCGGGCCTGGGTGCAGGCGGAGAGCTGGGCTCTGATCTGGGACAGCAGACCCCAGGCAGAAGGCCCCTCCCCGGGGCTGCCAGGCTGGGCCCGTTGCTCGGCTTTGCCAGGTCCAATGCCCCCTGGACCAACGTCCTTTCCTCCGGCCCCACCGAGAAGCAGCTGGAACCAAGTCGGAGTGAGGAGGGCTTCGCAGCTCAGTGCCCGGCTACCCCAGCCATCTTCCGGAGGCAAAGCGGGGGCGGCCTGGAGGGGGAGCAGGCGCCGCGTGGGGTGCAGGGAGGGCCGCGGAAGACTCAGCTCAGACCCCGGGTTTGGGCAGGGCCGGGACCACAGCCACCGGGGAGGGTCTGGCTGTGTCCTGTTCCCGCAGCTTTGGGAGGGAGGGAGCCCCCATCCCTGGCGCCTGCAAGGTCAGATGCCCCTGTCAGGCAGGGCCGGGAGGTGTCAGGGGGAATGGACACGGGCTCGGGGCTGGGCCCCCCTCAAAAGCCTCTGCCCCTCATCTGTAAAATGGAGGTAGTCGCACTCACTGGCCCAGCTCCATCCAGTCCGGCTCCGGCCAGATCCGCCCGAAAGAACTGACTCAGCCCCAGAGCCCCTTCCAGCTCCAAGTTTTGCTGAAACGGCAGCTCGGAAAGTGGAGAGCACCGAGGGGAGGGGACAGGGGAAAGAGCGGGACATTCCTGAGCGCTGGACGTATTCCCGGGACAGAAAGGGCCAGAGCGCTGGGCAGACGGGCAGGGAGAGCAGGCGAGGCTCAGGGCCCCGGTGCCTGGCACCAGGTCTGCTCCCGTCGCCGGGTGTGGGCACACGTGGAGGGGGGTGGGCAAGGTAAACGGCAGAGAAATAGGCTCCGTCCACCCACAGGGGCCCAGCCACAGCCCCCACGGCCCCGGTCTGGGCACAGGCTGCTCTGGGCACACATGGCCCATTGCGATTGGGTCGCTGTCATTCGTAATTTTCCTCTCGGCTTGATGGCCGCAATCCACCGTCAGCAGAACTTCACAGGAGGCAGGAATGCCTAGAAATCCCCCCTGGCCCCCTCCGCAGATGAGAGTTAGTGGACCGGCTGCAGGGTGGGGGTGGTGGGAGGGCAGGGGCGGGCAGAGGAGCGCGCTGGGGGAGGAGGGGCAAGCTGGCAGCCTCCCAGCACCCAGGCCCCGCAGCCCCCTGGGTGCGCCCTGTCTCTCCCCCTCCCTGAGACACCCACCCCCTGAGAAGGAGCTGCCAGCAGAACAGGGTGAGCACGTGGACGGAGCCTCGGGCCCCTGACCCACCTTGTCCCCGCAGCCGGCAGAACCGCCTGCCAGCAGCAGACCTGCGAGTGCGACAAGGCGGCGGCGCTCTGCTTTCGCCAGAACCTGGACACCTACGACCGCAAGTACGCCCATTACCCCAACAAGCTGTGCACGGGCCCCACCCCGCCCTGCTGAGGCCGTGCCCCGCCTCCCGGGGCCTTCCGAGGCCCCCGCCAGCTGCTGCAGCCCAGGCCTGGGGACACTGGCACCAAAGGCCCTCCTTCTGGAACATTCCTTTCCTGCAAACCCACCCCACCCCGAGGACACCCAGAGGGTGGCCTGGACCATCACTGGCGCCCAGGCCATGCACCCTTTAGGAAGAGGCAGGCCCCAGAGCTTCAGGGCCCAGAAGATTCTCTAAACCACCCTCAGCTCCCTCTTCTAACTGAATGCTTCCCTTCCTATATAATAAAGAGGTGATATGCAAATTAACCCTCACACCCTCACAAGATGGCTGCCTACAACTGAACAAGCAGGCTGCATGGGGTGACCAGGCCGGCAGGGGGATTAGTGAGGGATGACCCAATGACTGAACAGCAGGCTGCGTGGGGTGACCAGGCCGGCAG
>JAAGEH010000190.1:2005902-2070956 GCA_011751065.1 Lasiurus cinereus | reverse complement strand
GCAGGGGGGTTAGTGAGGGACGACCCAATGACTGAACAGCAGGCTGCATGGGGTGACCAGGCCAGTGGGAGGGTGCCAGGAGGGGCAACCAAGCTGGCAGGGGGGCCCAGTTTGGGGCAACCAGAACGGCAGGGAGGGCAGCTGGGGGCGACCAGGCCAGCACAGGGGGGCATTTGGGGGTGACCAGGCCAGCAGGGGGGTGGTAAAAGGTGACCAGGCCACTGACAGGGTGGGCACTTAGGAGCAACTGGGCTGATGGGGGGGATGCAGTTGGGAGTGACCAGGTCAGCAGGGGGGCGGGGGCAGTTGGAGGCGATTAGGCTGGCGGGGGGAGGGCAGTGGGGGGCAAATAGGCTGGTGGAGGGGGGCAGTTAGGAGCAACTAGGCTGGCAGGGAGGGGGAAGTTGGGGGTGACCAGGCTGGCAGAGGAGGTAGTAAAAGGCAACCAGGCCATTGATGTGGGGGGGCACTTAGGGGCAACTGGGCTGATGCAGGGTGCAGTTGGTAGTTACCAGGCCAGGGCGGGGAGGGGCAGTTGGAGGCAATTAGGCTTGGGGGGGGGGGCAGTTAGGGGCGATCAGGCCAGCACATAGAGGCAGTGAGGGGTGGGTGATCAGGCCAGCATGGGGGAGCAGTTAGGAGTGACCAGGTAGGCAGACAGGTGAGTGATTAGGAAGCAGTAGTCCAGGATTGTGAGAGGGATGTCGGACTGCCAGTTTAAACCCAATCCCCGGGATCGGGCCTATAATGGCAGTTGGACATCCCCCAAGGGGTTCCAAATTGGAGAGGGTGCAGACTGGGCTGAGGAGATTTCTGCCCCCCCCCCCCCACCACCACCACTCCACTGCCCACGAGCATGAATTTTTTTGCACCGGGCTTGCAGTAATTCTAATATTCTATCTTTGTAGAATTTGATTAATCTACAATTTCATTCACTCATTCATTTTTATCTTTTTGTGAGCACCACCCATGTGTGGGCAATGAGCTAAGCACTGGGAAGCAGCTGGAACAAACCAGTATGGGTGGCCCCTGCATGCGATCCCAACATTCTGTCCTTTTGAAAAATCCAACTGATAGACCTGAGGGCTCTAGCTTTGGAGGACGGTGTAGCAATAGTGCCCTCTTGTGGTCATTCTGAGAACAGCACTCTAATAAGGAATTAGCTACAATACTGCCCTCTTGTGGATATTATTAGGTCAACTGACCAGTAAGTGGTCAGTCACAATAGCGCACTCTGGTGGACATTCTGAGGACAGCACCCTAGGAAGGGATTAGCTACAATACTGCCCTCTTGTGGACATGGACATTATTAGGTAAACTGACCAGTAAGTGCTCAGTCACAATAGCGCACTCTGATGGACATTCTGAGGACAGCGCCCTAGGAAGGGTGCATAAAAACATGAGTCCTCTGAGAACAGTAAACTAGTAAGGTATTAGTTGCAATAGCACTCCTTGGTGGACATTCTGAGGACAGTACCCTAGTAAGGGCTTAGCTGTAATAATGCCCTCTTGTGGGCATTCTGACAATGACACCCTAGTAATGAATTCTGGAAGTCTGAAAAGAAAAGCTATTAGACAGAGGGCTCTCAAAGTCTTTGGCATTTACCAGGCACTGTTCTATGTAATTTTTTTTTCAAATATATTTTATTGATTTTTTACAGAGAGGAAGGGAGAGAGATAGAGTTAGAAACATCGATGAGAGAGAAGCATCAATCAGCTGTTTCCTGCACTGGGGATGTGACCACAACCAAGGTACATGCCCTTGACCGAAATTGGACCAGGGACCCTTCAGTCCGCAGGCCAACGCTCTATCCACTGAGCCAAACCGGTTTTGGCTCTATGTAATTTTTAAAAAGATATTTTTATTGACTTCAGAGAGGAAGTGAGAGGAAAAGAGAGAGACAGAATCATTGATTGGCTGCCTCCTGCACACCCCCTACTGGGGATCGAGCATGCAACCCAGGCATGTGCTGTTGAAAGGAACTGAACCCAGGACCTTTCAATCGGCTGGCTGCTGCTCTATCCACTGAGCAAAACAGCTAGAGCCATAATCGATCAGCCGCCTCCTGCACGCCCCCTACTGGGGATGTGCCCTTGACCGGAATCGAACCTGGGACCTTTCAGTCCGCAGACTGACCCTCTATCCACTGAGCCAAACCGGTTTCGGCACCTCTCCAGTTTTGATGACAAGACTGGTGTTGGTTTTGCTTTTGTTCCCACTTAGCCCCAACAAAAGCTATTAACGAAGCACTCAGTTAAAGAACTTGCTTGGCATTCAGAATTCGATTATGATTCCACGGACATTTGCCTGCTCCTTTGGGGCTCTTCGCAGTGTCGCTGCTGGACAACTGAACGCTGCATTAACAGTTCACTCCTCCGATAGCTTTTCTACCAACTCTGTTCCCGGCTTCTTGCCGAATGGTGATGTGTCCAATGAGCAGGCAGCCCCTGGTGATGCCACACCATACATGCTGCGACACAGCTCAGACTGGAGTTCCAGAACCAAGGGCTCTTCAGCCCTCCATCCTCCATCCGGTCTCCATCCTGTCCACTGACGCCACCTTCCCTCCCCACAGCGTGACTTCCATCGCGTCACTCCTCCGCCACTGCACCATCGGCAGCTCCCTATGGTTGCCCAACCCTGGCAGCCCAGCGTGGTGCCGTCTGCTTTTCCAGCCCTGTTTACCCAGCTGCTTCTCAATGCTTCCCACCCTTCCAGAGCACACCCACTGCTTTCCTGCCTTCACACCTGTCCAGTAGCTTCCTTCAACCTAAAGCTTCCTGTTCACAGGCTCCCTCCCTGTCCCACGTTCAAGTCCACATCTCCGATGCCACCTTTCCCTAAGGCTTTTCCACCAGGAGGATTCGCCCTCCTCCGAACTGCCAAGCAAGGTGTTCATGCCTCCCCTGGTGCTGCTCACCCATTACTGGTGGTGGGTTCCTATACAGTGGAGGCAGGTTGCCCTGGGTTCGGATCTGTGTAAAATGACGACAGAACCACCCAGCCTAAAGGGTGGCTTTCGGGTTTAAATGAGAGGACGTGTTCAAAGTGCCTGGAGCATCTAGACTAGGTCACTTGACATAGTTTGTCTCCCCTGTTGTATCCATCACACCGTAGATGCTACATAAATACTGTCCCCATTGATCACCGGAACTGTTTCAGGGAAGTGGCCTCATGCATATGGTGAATGTTATGCTAATATTTTAACAGCCCTCTGGCTGTTCATTTATCTTAAGTGGACACACATTTGAAAGTCATTAACCCTCAGTGCCCTAAGCGGATGCCCCAGAAAGACAGAGGCAAAACCGGCTGGAGAGAACGCGCACAGTAGGTCTTCTGGAAGGCTGCTGCCTGTGGCGGTTACTAAGGTCACAGGGCACTCACCGGCCAGCGCCTGACACAGTCAGTCAGTCAGACCACGTACCCACTGTCTTTGGAATTCACTCAGCACATGACCAGCATTTTAGCTCGGCCTCTTTCCACACGAATGGCACATCCCTCATCAATTCTGTCCTAAGCACGAGGGACGGCCCACGCCAGGGTTTTATTCGTGCTGGTCTCTCAGTCCAAAGTGACTCTGTCCCCATTTCCACATCCCACCCCCTTCCACATCTGGTCCACTGTCACGTCCTCCACCCAGCCTGCCTAGAGCTCCTCTGAACTCAGCCCTTCTTCAATGGCCTGTCTCTCCCCCACACTCACTGCAGTCTGCCTCTGACTCAACGCCCAGCATAAGGACCCACACCCAGCACTGGTGCAGGCAATGTGGATGGTCCCGCACGTCTGGGTGGGTAAACAAACTGCATAAAAACGGAGTCTCTTGAGATACCAAAGTCCCTCCACCACAGGGAGGTCCAGATCGCATCTCTGGGGTGGAACACGTTTCCTTCTGCCAAGCAGGAATCGAGGAAGCGGCAGGACTGTCTGGATCCTTTACAACCACAAAAGCTCTAGATCTTGACCTAGAACCCAAACTGCTTCACCAGGGCCCAGAGCACCCCCAGTGGTCCAAAGCCACATTGGCGCAGGGCACCTGCGACTCCTGGGGATCGCACCTCAAGGCACATGCGCTTCTGTGCGCTGGGAAGGGCTCTGTGTGCCTGTGACGAGGGAGCTCTACACCTGGATTCCCAGCTCGGCTCTCTCTAGGCAACCATGGGCGGTTACCAAGGGACAACCCAATCCCCTGTGGCATTTCAACCTTTGGCTTCATCAACGGTCACTCACCCAGTGAGCAATGCCACAGCCTAGAGGGAAACGTGGTACTAAGCCCCGTGTCCTCTGATTATTCCCCACGGGCCTGAGGACAGCCCTGTCCTTGACATCCGCTCATCGACCACCTTCCAGGTTGCTCAGACCCAGGCAGCAGGCCCCTCCACCACCACCCAACCTGTCAGGGGGCCCCTGGCCCCAGCTGAACCCTAAACAGAGAGTTAAGGAGGCCACAAAAGCACTCTCCGGCAGGGTCTTTCTAAGAGAATCTCAGGTTTGCAGGGTCCAGGGTCTTGGCCCCCAGGGCTCTGGAAGGTGAGTGGGCAGGCCCCCAGGTCTCTGGGTCACGGGATGAGGTGGAAACCACACCAGGACGGGCTGAGGAAGCTCCTCTGTTCTAGATTCTCTGGATCAGCAAGGAGCCCGGAGCCACTCGAAGGCTCCTTGAGGAACAGAAGCCGGAGGCCAACGCGAGGCCAGCTGAAACCTTGACCGCAGGTGGACCAGAGCCTGGTGTGGGCAGGGCCTTGCTGGAGGCGCTAAGGATTCTCTTCCCTCTGCTTTCCTGAGGCCACCCCATTCCCCCCACTTCGGAGAACGTCTAGGTGAGTCAGTGCTGTCCGTGGGTCTAGCCTCCTCCTAGAATGGAATCAAGCTGACCCTCAGAGTTCGCGACCCCAGGGGCAGCCACAGACCGTGCTCCGGATTCCAATGCTGCGTCCTCAGAGGCTGAGGCTCAGGTGGAAATCCGTGTCCGGCTGGGATGGCTCTGCGGCTGCACTCACCGGCCCTGACGCTCCGATCGCCGTTTCCCGCTCGGGAGCCCCCCAAGGCCCACGCGCGGGAAACGCTCAGTGGAAGGACACACCTGCCGCGCCGAGGTCTCTAAAGGACACTTCGCAGGCGCTCCCGGCTCATGACTCACGCGTGGCCAGACAGAAACGACGCGCAGCTCTGTCTTCAAACTAGAATTTATTGGTATACAACACCCTTTCATAGGTAAAGTGGCACATCTTTGCAGCTTCTATTGCACCAAGTATTGAGGATTAAAAACACAAAGGAAAGAAACGTTTGTTTTGAAAACACTGCAATAGCTAAGTACAGTACTTTGGTCGATAAAACAGGGAGGGCTGGAATGAACACAACGTGTGGGACGAACGAACCCAGAGGGACGGACTGTGGACGCGGACAGGGCCACACTTCTGCCGTGGCCCCACGACGAGGCGAGGCTGCTGGTCTACGGATCCTGACCCCACGGAGGTCTTACATTTCTCTCCAGACTGAAGCGGGACAGGATAGTGCAATTAGAAACGAGAGAAGGTCCCAGCCTGTGAAGAGCCGTGTTCTCCACACACACACCCTCCCCCCAAGGGGACGGCCGCCCGCCGGCACGGCCACCGCGGCAGCGGGAACACGGAGTCTGAGTGCTGGCTCTTCTCGCCGAGCCAGTGCTGGTGGAAGACGCTGAGGGTGGCCGGGCGGCCGAGGAGAATGATCAAGGGGGGAGGCAGGGGGAGACGTGAGGGGTGCCACATCAGCAGTCCTCACATTTTCGCTGAGGGGCTCCCAGGCCGAGTCTGTGCTGAGCTCAAACGCTTGCGATGGACAGCTGGCCAGAGTGGCCTGCGGGGTGTGGCCTGCACAGGTCAGGGCCGACCACTGAGGTGCTGTCCAGTGACCCTCACCTCCCCATGGTCCCAGCAGTGAGCTGGGATGCCCTGTTCAAATCCATCACCAGGCAGCAGTTCTGCTCTTACAGAAATCCGCTCTTTACTGGACCACCCCTTGTTAAAAACTTGCATGGATGCTCAACGTTTTAATGGAGCGATAAAGCAGTCTTAACGAGGACAGAGACTCTAGAAAGTAACCCCTCGAAGGAATGGCCAGAGCCTGAGGTGCCCCAGGGAATTTACGTTGGGACGGAACAGCTGTGTGTGGGGTCAGGCATAGTGCACATTGGGTCCCACGTTGTGACCAGTCCTTACTATCTCCACTTCCACGATCCCTGTCCCCCCTAATATGAATGGCGGGAGATTTGCTATAATTTGTGCCACCCAGATCTCCAATTCCACATCAGTGGAGAAACACGTTTGCTCTAAAGTCAGGAAAACAAGCCTTGTAAAGAGTTCATGGTTGGATCACGTCAGAACAGCAGCTGGAGGCTCCAGGTTTCCACCGGTTCTGCACGCTGAGCTGATGAACGTGGGAAATGAGGACGGCTAACAGGAAACTGCACCGCGTTCCAGTGCTAAAGGTTTGCTACGGGGCCTTGAGGTAAACAGGGTCAGAGCTAGCATCTGCCCAGAATGAGTCAGAGAGCCACAAGTGTGACACTGAAACCAGGACTCTGTTCTCACTGCGACAAAGACCCTCCCGGTCAGGGCGACTTGGTTGGCTCTGACTAGGAATCCCAGTGTCCTCTGGCTGACGATGTGAGCTGCACATCTCCGAGGTAAACTGAGAGCACTTTCTGTTCACCCAGTGAACCCAGGCAGAAGCTCAAGTTTCTCAGGATGAGAAGCTGCCCATGGATGACAGGGACGCACTGGGAGTGCGGTCCAATGCCAAGTCCTTCTGACATCTACCTACTCGATACGCGAGCAGCTCTCCCCGCCTGACACGGTCCCCACCCCCAACCTACCCCCCAACCGTATTATTTCCCATTGCAGAAGCCCCGGGGTGCAGGCCGTTTAAACTACCCTGCAAGGCTCCCTCGAAGCCCAGCACCTACTGCCTCGGAATCGAAGGGGTTTGGAAATGCTTCCAGAGCTTGTAAAAGAAACCACACAACCTCAACTACCGTCTGAGAGCCTTCTTCCTGCCACCATTCCTCCACCAGCGCGGAAAGCACGTGTTCAACACCGCAAAGTCCGAATACGCACATCCATCCCTCTCTCTAGCATCTCCTCTGGCAACTATATTACTAGAAGTTGTGGTTCTATGTTGTCTTAATACATCTATCTCTAGGACAAAGCTGTGGCCTCTACAACTTTATTTTGACCTTTAAGAAATCTTTTATTTTTTGAATCCTCACCCAGGAATGTTTTTATTGATTTTAGAGAGAGAGGAAGGAAGAGGGAGAGGGAGAGAGAAACATCTATCAGCCACAGCCTGTGCACACCTTGACCAGGAATGGAACCTGCAACCTGGCTATGTGCCCTGACTAGGAATAAAACTGCCTTTGGTATATATATATAGGATGATACTCTAACCAACAGAGCCATCTGGCCAGAGCTAAAAAAATAAATTTTTTTAAATTCTTAAAACCTTAATATACAGTTTATAAGACTAGGAAGCAGCTATGATCAGTGCCCACTCTTCCTATTGAGACAATCCCACCTATCTATACTAATAAAACACAAAGATGCAAATTGACCGTACCTTCGTGATGCCCACCAGCCAATCAGGAGTCTTTAACCCAACAGAGATGGCAGGTTAATTTGCATACACAGGCACCGAGCAGCCAGGGAGGGGTGGGATGCTTGCGTTGTTGCCACAGCAACAATGCAGGCATTCCACACCGCCCCAGCAGCTCTGGGCCTCTGGGCAGTGTGGGAAGGCAGAAAGGCGGCTCCAGCCTGAGCGAAGGGGGTGCTGGCAGCCAGGGGAAGGCAGGCCCATTCTTGCACAAATCTTTGTGCATCAGGCCTCTGGTGTGTATATATAATAGAGAAATAAGGTAATTATCCAGGATGCCACACAGTCAACTGGACAGGAGGAGGATGTGTGCGTTGGGGGCGGGGCGGCACAGGCCTCCATGCACCTGTGCTGGGGGAGGGCCTGGTCAGCAGCGGCCACAGCTGCTTCAAGGGCCGGAGAGGGAGGCAGGGCTGGATCAGCAGTGGCCGAGGCTGCTGTGAGGCCTGGGGAAAGGGCGGGACTGGTGACCCAAGGGTGGGCAGCACCATGCAATTTCAAATCGCCCGCTGGGCTCCTAGTGTAACGTAAATCTCCTACCAGCCAAGGTGTGACTAAGTTAAAAAGACACTTCCTACCGTCGAGTGCACACGAGTAACTGTGCTCGGTACCAGTTACTGACAGTAGCCATTCAGGACTGAACACAGCCTCCACTGGGCTGCAATAAAGTAATTTTCAAGTGACTATGAAGGCAACTAAGTAAGTATGCACCTCATACTCCAGTGAGACTGAGGCAGTAAAATCTAAATTCAAACCTTAGCTAGAAGTTATCACTGAAGTTGGATACACTTACCCCATCCTATATAATAAAAGCCTAATGTGCTAAGTGTCCGATCATTTGTTCGACCAGTTGCTATGACATGCACTGACCACCAGGGGGCTGGCCTGACACAGAGATTCCTACCCTGCTTCCAGGTGATAGGTTAACTTGCTGCTGGGGTCTGGCCAATCGGGACTGGGCAAGATGGGCTGGACACGCCCTGGAGCCCTTCCATGGTCCCTCCCCAGCCCAAATTGTGGACTGGTGGAGTCCCTCAGCCTGGTCTGCACCTTCTCTCAATCTGAGACCCCTCAGGGGATGTTGGAGAGCGGTTTTGGCCCGATCCCTGCAGGCCAGGCCAAGGGACCCTGCCAGTGCTATGCGCCAGCCTCTAGTCCTATATAATAAGAGAGGAATATGTTAATTAGCCAGGATATGCTAATTAATCACAACCAGTAAGATGCTTAATAGTCAGGCGCAGCCCAGGAGCAGCCTCTAGAGGGAATGGCCACCAGTGGGGGACATGCGTGGGCCCATGGTGCTGTCCGGCCCGGGGTTGCCATGACCAGAGGTCGCAAAAAGGCACACTGCGCCACCTGGCCTAGGAGCAGCCCCTGGCAGAAGGGGCCACCTGAGAGGCCATCGTGATCCTGTGCCCCCAATTCCTGGATGCCATAGGGAAACGCCGGAACTTCAGCAAACAGACCACCGAGGTCCTAAATGAGTGTTTCTATTCCCACCTGAGTAACCTGGATCTCAGTGAGGAGGCTGAGGAGGAGCTCGCCAAGAAGTGTGGCATCACCGTCTCTCAGGTCTCCAAATGGTTTGGCAACAAGCGGATTCGCTATAAGAAAAATATCAGAAAGTTTCAAGAGGAAGCAAACATCTACGCCATCAAGACCCCGTGTCTGTCACCCAGGGAGGCCACAGCCGCACCAGCTCCCCGACACCCACTTCCTCGGCGGATTCTGGCGGTTCTTTCAACCTTTCAGGATCCAGAGACATGTTTCTGGGGATGCCGGGCTCAACAGAGATTCCTACCCTGCTTCCAGGTGGAATCACTCTGACACTCGATGGGCCCCGGGGCTAAGGAGATAACTTCAGGGGAGTCCAAATGTGCAGCTTTCAAGAAATGAGGGCAAATGGCGGCCGGCAGTAGGCTGTGACCCCGTCCTCAGTGACATCCCCAACAGAAGGACCAGGAACATTCACTCTGACACTTCCAACTGATCGCACCCCTCAGAGCCACAGGGTGGGGGCTCACGAGATGACTCGAATGAGAGGACAAAGGCATCCAGAGGACAAGCCCCAGACACGGGAGAAGCACAAGATGGAGAAGGGCAAATGGGGTCACCCTACCCCAGCCAACTCAGTGCTGGGGTTGCTGGCAAGGAGAAGGGGGTCCCCTAAGGGGAAGGTGGGGTCTGTCTCCCCTTTTTTCCCTTCTTTTCACAATCTTTTTCTCTCCCCATTTCTTACCCAGAAACACACCCAGAACCCTATCTTTCAGATCCCCTCTCTCTCCCATAGACACATATACAACTATTGTCTGTCTCTCTCATAAATTCATATACAACTATTGTTTCTCTACAGAGACATATAGATTCTCTCTCAGACAGATATATGACTATTCTATTTCTCTCTCTCTCCCTATTTCTTTCTCTTTCTCCTCTCTCTCTCTGGTTTCACCCATTCTCTCCTCACTACCCCTTATCTGCTCTGGGATCTGTGGAGACGCCAGCCTTTCCCTACCTACTAGAGATGCCAAGAATGGGGACACAACTTCTGGACAGGTGACCTGGCCACACCCCCGGCCTCCCACCCCTCCCCCTGCAGACAGCTTTACTACCTCATCTGCAGCTCATCTTAAACCAAAAGAATTCCTTGATGAAAAAAAGAAGAAGGGAAGGAAGGGAGGGAAGAACTTTATAAAGGAGTCAGTAGACAGAAACATTAAAGAAGGAAAGAGGATGTATGTAGGAGCTATAATGAAAATCAAGTATAGTTGTGTACTGGGGACAGATTTTAAAAGTAAAGAGTGCTAGGCCTCTAGTCTTATCTAATAATAGACAAACATGTAAATTGACCATACCTCTGTTACACCCACAGCCAACCAGGAGTGAGTATGCAAATTAACTTGACAAAGATGGCAAGTTAATTTGCAAATGCAGGCATGGAGCAGCTGGGAGAGGCAGGATGCCTGCTATGAGGGGAGGGGGAGCAGCAGAGGGAGCTACAGGAGCGGTGGTCCAGCTGGGAGCGAGGACTTGCATGCTTCCAGGCGGTGAGGAGCGAAGCCAGGGGAAGGAAGGCCTATTCTTGCACAAATATTATGCAATAGGCCTCTAGTCTTATATAATAAAAGCCTAACATGCTAAGTATAAAACTGTGTGTCAGCCATTTGACCAGTCACTATGACATGCACTGACTACCAGGGGGCAGACGCTCCTACAGGTAGGTTAGCTTGCTGCTGGGGTCTGACCAATCAGGACTGGGTGAGATGGGCTGGACACGCCCTGGAGCCCTCCCACAGTCCTTCTCCACCCCAATCATGCACCAATGGGGTCCCTAAGTCCGGCCTGAGCCCTCTTGCAATCTGGGGCCCTTCAGGGAAATGTCGCAGAGTCAGTTTCAGCCCGATCCCAAAAGGCTAGGCCAAGGGACCTCAACTGTGCATGTGCCTCAACCAAGCCTGTAATTTTTAATAATTAGCATATTAGACACACACCAATTATAACTGGAAAGCTACAAAACAGTAATGAAAGGAAAATACTGAAGTCATTTGATGAGTTTTTAAAACCATTGTATTTGACCCCAGAAATGCTGAAGCCTGCTTTTAGAATTAGGTAATTTATAAATAACTAAAGGCCCAGTGCACAAAATTTATGCACCAGGGCTAGGGAGGTAGGAGGAAGGGTGAGTCCCTCAGACTGGCCTGCATTCTCTCCAATCCGTGACCCCTCAAGGGATGTCCGACTGCCAGTTATCTCCCTCGCAATCTGGGACCACTGGCTCCTAACCACTCATGTTCCTGCATGATCACCTCTAACCACTCTGCATGCCAGCCTGATCACTCTCAACTGCCCCCCGCCCTGCCAGCCTGATCACCCAAACTGTATCCCCCTACCAGCCTCATTGTCTCCCACTGCCCCCCCTTGCTGGCCTGATCACTTCGAACTGCCCCTTCTTCCAGCCTGGTCGCCCATAACTGCCCTCCCCTGCCAACCTGGTCATCCCTAACTGCCCTCTCAGGACTCAATGCTGCCATGAGTGCTCCAAGGGAGGGATCTTCCCACAGACCTTGCAGGAAACAGCTCAGCTCAGGGCCGGTTGTCTCAGACACCAGGCCCCGCCTCCCCTGCTCCCACTGCTACAAGTCCCCACCCACTCAAGCCTCCATTCGGTAGTTTTGGATATTATGGACTCTGGCTTTTTACATACATATACTAGAGGCCCGATGCACAAAATTTATGCACGGGGGTGGAGAGAGTCTTTCAGCCTGACCTGTAACCCTCTCCAATCCAGGAGCCCTCAGGGAATCTCCTACTGACAGCTTAGGCCCACTTCCCATGGTTCTTTGCCTCTGCAGGGCCTGCCTGCTCCACACCACAGCAATGGTCAAGCAGGCCTTGCTGGGTGCTGTCTGTGGGCCACGCTTGCCTGCTCCCAGGTTGCTCTGGCAACGGCCAAGCAGACCCTGCTGTCTGCTGTCGAGCTGTGCAGCCATGGCTTGGGGTGGCCGTCCTTTCCTCCTGGGGCCAGTGATGGTCCCAGGAGCCTGCGGGCATGGCGGCCATACCCAGGACCCAGGCCACTTGGCACTTGCGTATGCAAATTAACCCATCTTTGTTGGACTAATCTGCATAGCCACTCCTGATTGGCTGGTGGGTGTTACAGAGGTACAGTCAATTTGCATCTTTCTCTTTTATTAGTATAGGCTAGAGGCCCAGTGCACAAAATTCATGCACAGAGGTGGGGGGAGCCATCCCTCAGCCTGGCCTGCATCCTCTCACAATCTAAGACTCCTTGGGGGATGTTGGGCCTAAACTGGCAGTTGTACATCCCTCTCGCAATCTGAGGCATTGCATGCACCAGTTAGCATACTTTTCATACAGGTGAAAGGCATCTTGCTGTTTAATGGGCAGCTACATTTTTTTGCAGATTATAAAAGTAGTACATAACATGATCCTTCTGAGACAGTACTACCATTTTCCCCATCTGATGGGCGGAAAAACTGAAGCAGAGAAAAGTTAACTGACTTTGTCACGTAGTGTCAGAATTAGGACTGACCACAAAATGTGCAAGCCAGAGTCCATGCATGTCATCTCTGCATCATCATGTTTTTCTGTGTTAGAGTAGCTTTGCCAGGTTTTAACTTTTAAATCTAAGAGACTGTTCCCAATATATAGGAATGCATGTTCATCTCCATGTAGAATAAACAGGATGTGGGCATTTTGGAGATTCTTCTGATGTATTAGGATAAAGGAGCCACAGATGTCTTTTTCAAATACTGCACAAGTCACTTTCCTTGTTTAACTGTGTGTGGCACTTCCCTTGTTTAACTTGTGTGGGATATAGCAGTTTAAGCTATGACATAGTCACTCACAATCCAGGACCCCTCAGGAGATGTCAGGGTCTGGAATGGTGAGGAGGGCACAGGGGAGGTGGTGGGGGGGAGGGACGCCAGTCCAGGGGAGGGGCCACAGGAGGTTGGGAATACCGATTGGCTGCTGGTGAGTGCGGAGCGAGGTGGACAGGGCCTCAGGAGGAGTCGAGAGTTGAAGGCCATGGGGGTGCACTTCCAGTCTTTGTGGCTCACCGCTCTGGCTGGTGGCCCACTGGCTGGCTTTGCAGTCAGGGACAGGAGCCCCAAAGCAGAGGGAGGCAGGAAGGGTGTGTGGCCGTAGTGGCTGCACAAGGAGGAAGAGCCTGTCCTCAGTCAGCCCATCCCCTAGTTGCAGACCCTGGTCACAGCAGCATCTGCTGGTGACCTGGGTAACACATGAGGCCGACACTCAAGTCCCTGTACCCAGCAGGAAAGGCACTTGCTTCCCACCACTCCAATCTCACAAATGCTGTGTTTGAACCAGAATATGAAAGTAGAAAGGCCAGTGCCACCGAGCTGAATAAACGGCAGATTTTAGCTTCAATATTCTAATCTCTCCAGCTAATGGTAGTATCAGGGTTAAATTTTATGATCCTGCTAATTCAACGGCATACCCTCCCATGGATATTCGCCATCCTAACATCAGATGGGGCAGCACCACCCTCCGGCCGCACCATCACAGCAGCTGGCTGCCTCCCTCTGCTGACCCCGATCGCCACCACCGCTGGTCGTCTGCCCCCAGAGATGGTCTGTGTGCATCATAGTGACCAGCCATTCTGCAGTTTGATCCATTTGCATATTAGGGTTTTATTATATAGGACTAGAGGCCCAGTGCATAAAATTCGTGCATAGGAAGGGGGGGACCCCAGCCTGGCTTGTGCCCTCTAACAGTGCAGGAGCCCTGCAATCAATCGCCCCAAAGAGGTAGGACCTGCCCATCCCTCAATTGCCTGAAAGAGGTAGGCTGGAGTCAGGGGTCCCACCTCCATGCCATGTGGAGCGGGACCCCCAGGCCTCATTGTGGGACCTACCTCTGCACTGCACATGCAGCATCAAGCCCCCGCCCGCCCGTGCCCACTGCACACGCAATCTCCTGGTGATTGCTCATTGCAACGTGAGGGCGTCATAGCGTGAGGGCGTGACAACCACATAGGCTTTTATTAATAGGACTAGTGGCCCCATGCATGAAATTTGTGCACGGGTTGGGGGGGAAGGGAGGTGTCCCTCAGCCCCACCTGCATCCTCTCCAATTTGGACGCCTCAGCGGATATCTGACTGCCAGTTTTAGCTGGGATCGGGCCTAAACTAGCAGTCAAGACATCCCTCTCGCAATCCAGCACTGCTAGCTCCTAACTGCTCACCTACCTGTTTGCCTGATTGCCCCTAACCACTCTTCCTGCCAGCCTGCTTGCCCCCAACTTCCCCCCTCACCGGCCTGCTCATCCCCAACTGCCTCCCTGCCAGCCTGCTTACCTCCAATTCTCCCCTGCCAGTCTGATTGCCCCCAACTGGCCCCCCTGCTGGCCTGATTACCCCCTATAGCCCCCACAACCAGCCTGATCACCCACAACTGCCCTCGCCTCTTGGCCCCTAACTACCTTTACCTCAGCCCTGCCACCATGGCTTTGTCCAGAAAAACATCTGGAAGGTCTCCTGAAAGGTCTCCCAGTCTAATTAACATATCACCCTTTTATTAGTATAGATAGAGGCCTGGTGCATGGTGGGAGCTGGCTGGTTTGCCCTGAAGGGTGTCCTGAATCATGGTGGGGGTTTCCTTGGGGGGCAGGTTGGCCTGGGCGAGGGGCCTGTGGTGGTTTGCAGGCCTGTCACGCCCCCATTGGGGTGGAGGTCCCCACTGGGCACTGTGTCGGCCTGGGCGAGGGGCTGGGGCAAATTGCAGGCCAGCCACGCCTCTATGGGGTGAGGGTACCCACTGGAGGGTGTGTGGCCAGCCTGGGTGAGGGGCTAAGGGCTGTTTTCAGGCTGAGACCCTCACCCCATGGGGTGTGGCGAGACTGGGTAAGGAGCTGAGGGCCATTTCAGAGGCCTGGAGGCGCTCGGAGTGCACGAGGTGCTAGGCTTGCTTCGGTCACCCAGGCGCTCCCCCTCTGCTGCTGCGGAGGGCGCCTCTCTGCTGCTGTGGGCACCTGAGAGAAAGCTTGCTTCCGCGTTGCCTTGGTGAAGGCTGACAGTAGGAGGAGGAAGTCCTCCCCCTCCTTGCCGGGGCAACCACTGAGAGAGGCACCGTCTGCGGCAGCAGAGAGGGAGCGCCCCAGCGACTGAAGCAAGCCCAGCACCCCACACGCTCTGGGCGCCTCTGGGCTTCTCTCGGGGGAGAGGGAGTTCGTGGGGTGTCTCCAGGGCTGCCACCACCATTTTTGTGGCTATGGGTGCCATTTTTGTCACGGAGTGACGGTCAATTAGCATATGATGCTTTTATTAATATAGATAATTTTTTTGCAGCTTCTAAAACTTCTAAAGTCCAGTAGCACCCAAGGCCACCTTCATTAACCAAGCAAATAAAGCAATTCCACCACTTCGGACAAGGGGTCTCCCTTAAGCTATTTCTGACTCCTATTCTTCTGGATTTCTAGCACACAATCTTGCCTGTTCTGATAAAATGTGCTCTCCCCCACTCTTGTAGTATAAAACCGACAAAGAATGTTCATTCAGAGCAGGTCAGCTAGAGTTAGGATTCCATCCAGAGGTGCAAGCCCTGACCTTACCCGTGGGGACAGTGAGCCCACAGGGACCTAGTTCTAGCACTCACACTCAGGACTCCTCAAGATGCAAGGGAGAAGGCGTGTGGCTTCTTGGCCTGCTAAGTACCACGACGTATTATACCAGGAAGATGCCCAAACCATACTGTCCTCAGAGCAATTCCTACAGACAACTGATGCTCCAACCACAAAGAAAAAAAGCAAAAATTTAGGACATCACTAATCTGAAGAGAGCAAACCACCCTGACAGACAACTGGGTGAATCCAGGGCCAGCCCGGGCAGTATGCCCACACAGGTCAGGACTTTCTCATCGTCTCCTCACCTCGGGCCTTTGAAATCTGAGGCGGAGGAGGTAACACTTCGCCTTTTGATTCAGCATACCTTATTTGTGGAAATATTGGGTCCCCCAAAGACAAAGCCTGTCCAAAACCGGCCACTTCCCATGTCGGTTTTAAAGCTCACATCCACCTAAGTCAGTTTTAGGAATGGCGGCTCTCTACTGCTCAGATCTGTCTCACTCAGAACCGTGGAGTCACTCAGAGTCCTCAGCCAAAGCACACCATCTGCCCTGCTGGTCCCACCCAACTCCCTGACAGCCTGGGATGGGCGCTAGAGAATTCTGCCAATTTCAGAATCCCAAAGGGTTTGATAGAGAGAGAAAGAAATGCAGCATTTTATGGGATTTCATTTTCACAATACTAAAAAACTTAGCAACAGGCCAAGTTACCTTTTATTTTTCTGAAGGCAGCTAAGTCTAAAAAAGTGGGGAAGGAAACAGTTATTTACAACGTGAAGGCGAAAAACCTTATTCTTCCACACATTCTCTCCTGCAAAGTCAAATAACTCTTTAGACTCTTCCCAGGCATACACTCAAGGACCCCTCGATTTCTGTCGTTACAACTCTCCATACTGTCAGAATCCAGAACTGTGTTGTCTTCCCATCTTCCAAAAACAAGTCCCAAAAACTCAACAGCGCTATAATTTAATGAAGCAAAGCCCAGGCTTAATTAACAGTCAGGCGCATGTATCGTATGGCTTGAGTGTAAACGAACTAGCAGCACCTACATCCTGTCTGCAATGACATCAGTCGGGAAGGAGAGATGCAGTTTACTCCCCCCCCCCCCCCCGGACTGCAGGCCACACCCTCCCTCGTGTTACTTGGGGAGAACACCTCCTGAAGTATTTTCTGATTAACTTGGACTAACAGAAAAATAAACCTAAACATGTTCCTGAGTTGCAGATCATTTACAAACTATCCTGTATATTAACCTGTTTGAAAATGAAAGAGAATCAAAGGAAACTTGTCATTCTGCGTTTCTACCAATTAATCTAAACCACTTCATGAACAATTTCAGTAAAACTCACCCCCCTCCCCCGAAGGTTAAGGGAAGATCCAGGGTCCCAGAACTCTTGATTTCAGAACGAATCAAACCACACCTGAAAGGTTTTCCCTGATCTACTCTCCATCCCCAAACTCAACCTTTTCATCACAGGACACGAGTGGCTTCACTGAACTTCCATAAGGTAACACACATCGCGAACAAAAGGCGGACAGAAAGAGGCGGCCTAAGGACGCTAACTCCGAGGTTGTGCTCCTGGTGGGTTCTGTGGGCGGTCCGGTCCTCAGGCCCGCCTCCCGGGATGCCGGGGCACAGCACCCCGCTTCCACTGGCTTCTTACGACTCGCGCCGGGCGCTGGCGTCAGATGTTGAGAGCAGCGAAGGTCTTCACCAAGGTGACCTGCTCGCTGGCCTCCGCTTCGCTCCTGCTGTCCCTGTGGCTGCTCCTCTCCAGGGCTTTGAGCCGGTGCCGCTCCTCCTGCCGCTTCTTCTTCTCCAAGCGCTGCTGCTCTCGGCGCTGCTTGTTGGTGACCTGGAGGAGAAGACGCCGGTGAGCCGTCTGCGGGAGGAGGTGCGGGCTGACAGGCAAAGAGCACAGCTGCCTCTCAACACGACAGGTCAGAGAAAACCCACCGACCAGGCCCAACAGGATGCGGTTTCCATTACTGCTCAAATTTCCACTTAAATGTGTATCCCCTGGCTGCGCTGGCACACAAAACCAATCCCGTTCTCCTCAGAAACCAATTCCAAAGGACCTAAGAAACGTTAACCCTGGTCCAGCAGGAGACAACCCTCAACCAGGCCACAGGACACCTTCCCTGCAGTTTCATGCTCAGGGGAACCTAACTCCGCATTTTTGCCTCTGCCTGTGGCTTTTTACTTCATGCTGCGTTTTGAGCTCAGAACTTCTTGTGAAAGTCACATATTGCCTGTGAGCATGGGGGGAGGAAGACGTGTAACTTCTTGATAATTTACCAAGAAGCCTTTAAAATTTTCAAATATCCATGCCCTCTAACCTGTCAAGTCCTCTTCTGGCCTTAAGCCAAGAAAGCAATGCAAAATACACGGATTCATACAAATAAACTATGCAAGTGTTCAATGATAGTTTTATCAAAATGGGATGCTATAGTGTGAATTCCTGTGGAAGGCAGCCATCTACACAGTGATGGAAGGTGGAAGGTCTGGATGTGTCTACGGCAGTGGTTCTCAACCTTCCTAAGGCCGAGACCCTTGCATACAGTTCCTCATGTGGTGGTGACCCCCAACCATGAAATTTTGCTACTCTTATGCATCGTGATGTAAATATCTGCATTTTCCGATGGTCTTAGGTGACCCCTGTGAAAGGGTCATTCGACCCCCAAAGGGGTTGTGACCCACAGGTTGAGAACCGCTGGTCTACGGAGTACAATTCCAGCATGCACGTCCTTCCAGTCATCACTGTGTATGCCCAACAGGACAAGCGAGATCTTCCTTCAGTTTCCTGCTACACCTTTATCACTCCCCAAATATTCTACAATTACTACTTTATAAGTGGAAAGGAAGTTACACATTAAAATGAGCTCCAGGTTCCCCCCACTGCCACCGAATTACAGCAGCCCACCCTCTGCCCTGGCAACCCCTCTTCCATACCTTTGGGAGGTGGTTTTTATTTGCTTTGTTTTCTTCACTAGGGCTGGCCTGCGCCTTAGTGTTTTCAGTCCTCCCTTCATTTAAGCCCTGATTTCCAAAGATTCTGGAGCCACTGCCACCCTCCTCCCATAAAGGACCACTCTGCTTCAGCACTCGGCCTCTGGACTCGAGGTTCTCCTCTGCATCTTCCAAAGAAAGACATTTTATTAAAACTGAGAACCTAAGAGAGGTATACAACTCGATGCTTGTTACATGACTTCAAAAGTACCTGGGTCCCTCGTTCACTGTCATTTGGAGAGCAAGTATCCTAATATCAAGTCAGTACAGCAGGGAACACCGGGGAAAATATTGGTAAAATTTGGCAGGTAAGTTTAACAGTAATCTGCTGGCCAACCTTGCCATCAGCTTCCCACCAGCAGACTGTTTTGTTTCATTAGACAAACCACTTCTTAATATAAGTATTCAGGGGGGAATCTTTCATTTGCAGCCAAAAAGAAAACAGGCTCTAAAGATGTGCCATACAGTAGAGGAGCCACTAGCTACATGTGACTATTTAAATTAAATTTAAAATTAATTCTCAGTCTCAGCCACATGTCAAATATACAACATACTAGACAGCATAGACATCAAACAGTGCTATTTTAAAATCACAAAGACTGAGTTATCTATTGCTTTCCAAAAGGCACAGCATATATATAAAGTGGATAATAAAATGCCCCATCACATAGAAAACTATGCCAGGAACAGTATGTGGCTCATAATAAGTCTTGAAATCATATTTTTTAAAACATGTTTTTATTTATTTCAGAGAGGAAGGGAGAGGGAGAGATAGAAACATCAATGATGACAGAGAATCATTGATCGACTGCCTCCTGGACACCCCACACTGGGATCGAGCCCACAACCCGGGCATGTGCCCTGACTGGGAATCAAACCCTGAACTCCTCTTTTCATAGGTCGACGCTAAACCAGTGAGCCACGCCAGCAGGGCTGGAAATCATTTTAAATAAATGACTTGAGAAAACAGTTAAACGACATCCTATCTTTTTGCTTTCCCCTGTGTCACAAAATTAAACTCAGTTCAAGTAAAAATAATTCTGAATTAGCACCAGTTCACAGATGCTAGCAATCTAAATATTTCCATTAGAAAAATAAGGTATTTTTCTCTGTTCAATTTTAAGTAGCATTTTGATTTTATAAAAAGAAATCTGATTTCTAAAAGGATAAAGTCTTCTCTGACACTCTCCATCCCTCCAAAACTGCGTCAGGTGCCTTTCCACGCATCCCCCTGGCACCTTGTACCTTCACCTTCGTTATGTGTTACTGTGCATCTGTCTCCACCACCCTCATCCCCATCCCCATCCCCACTAGTTACACTCTCCCAGATGCAGGACAAGACCCTAGAAAACCAGCTTGCAGAGAAGTGCTCAATAAACAAGTGCTGGTTGAGTGAGGGAAAGGACAGTATAATTACTACCTGTGACTTGATTACACATCAATATTTGAGAAATCACCAATACAATCATTTTGAAGGATTATAAATATCAACCGTGGACTTACTATTTCTTTTCCCCTGGTTCATCTGAAGCATGGCAATTATTGCAGATTCAATATTATAATTTTCAGCTTCCAGGTTCTGGACTATCAAATTAAAGTCCTATCCAAGAAACAAAGAAACACTTCAAGACTCTAGGAATACTTTACTCTCTCTTTTCTCTCTACTTCAATAACTTGGTAAACAAAATAATGTACTAATGAGGATTAAGACAAGGTTTCAAGATCTTTTCCATTTAGAAAATGTCAATTTTCAATAAGGTGGGTCACGTGAAAAACCAGTTAATATAAATGAGTTCCCTTTTAAAATGCTTTGACTTGTAAAAACAAGAATCAGAATCAAATAAACCCACATCCTTCCTTAGGATTTTGAGCAGTATTGGGTCAGGTCTAGCAAACAGGAGAGAAATGAATACACAGCTCTCATTAAGTCGTATCACACCACCTCATCAAACTACAAAGAGCACACGGACCTGTTTTGGCCCATCGGGTGTTGGCATGCTAATGGTGCTGCAAAACTAGCAGGGGAACTAGGCACAGCAACACTTGCTTATAAACCAGGGCTACTGAGTGACAGAAATACTAACGGAACAGCCAGTCGCATTGCAAACTTTCTGAACTGCATCTTCCACCTCATCTCGCAGGTCATCTTCAAAGTCGACTGCCTTTGTCTTGACCTTTTCTCTTTTATTTGATTCATCTTGATGAAGTATCTGAAACTGTAAAAGGAATGTTTCAGAGTCATCACCATGGAACTCTTGCAAACTATGTTCAGAATCTTCAACTCAGGAAGACACTCTAATCTCAAAAACATTCACATATGTAGGGGGGAAATTCCATAAAGAACCTGAAGAGCTATGATTAGGCTCAATTTCACCCAGAGAGTTCATCCAGTCTACAATGGAGAGAGCGGCCCATGATGCGGTAGGAAGTGTTCAGGAAGAAGGGCATTAGCGCTCCTTGGGTTTCAGATGCCTACGTTTTGGCCATGGCTGCTGACTCAAATGGCACCCATTTTCTCAGCTGATTTCAGAGGCGGGAGCCGCAAATGATCCTCTGCCTAGCACCTGCAGCAGGACAGCGCGTCTCAAAGAAACAGACACTGCCTCTCAGCTGGCTGCCTAGGTCCTTTGTAAGCATCGCAAGCGCTGAATTCCTGCCCCCGCTGGACAGTCACAGTGGCCTGGCTCCTCTAACCGCACGTGTACCCCACCACACTCACGGGAACCTGTCAATCCACGTTAACACCACAAAGAGCAGTCCCCCAGGGTCCATGCAGCCTTTGCGGCCCAGGCCTGAACCAGCAGAGCCAAAGGCATCATCCCTCTGCGGCTGCTCAGGCCCTGCTCCTTCTGCTCGCTTTTAATGCAGGGAGGCGGGAAATGGGCAAGGACCTTTCTATCTTCTGCATGTGAAAGTGTAAGAGCCGGATACAGCGTTAATAAAAGGCAACTCATTGTAAAAGTAAATTCTAACCATTTATATGTTAAACGTGGTTTTTATAGTTTCAGATGCTTCATCAAGGTGAGTCAAATAAAATTTTTCCAAAGAATGAATGTCAAGTACAGAAAGGACTTACATAAAAGTGCTCATCAAATTGCCAAACAGTGGTGAATAACTGTCAACAAGCTAACTTGTGGGTGTGGGTGTGGGTGTGGCTAAATAACCACGGCAAATCCACAGAATGATGCCTCATGCCCACTAAAGTAAGGAACACACCACTACCATTATTATTTTATTTAACAATGTACAGGAGGCATTAGTCAAAGCAATTAGCAAAAAAAAAAAAATAGAAGTATCAAATTAAAAAAGAATAAGTCATCATTATTGTCAGATGATAATTCTTTATCTAAAAAAAACTACTACAAACAAAAAGAATTCTGGCCGAAACCGGTTTGTCTCAGTGGATAGAATGTCGGCCTGCGGACCAAAAGGTACCAGGTTTGATTCCGGTCAAGGGCATGTATGTACCTTGGTTGCGGGCACATCCCAGTCCGGGGTGTGCAGGAGGCAGCTGATCGATGTTTCTCTCTCATCGATGTTTCTAACTGTCTATCCTTCTCCCTTCCTCTCTGTAAAAAAACCAATAAAATATATTTTTTTAAAAAATAATTCTGACAAATCATATATTTTATAAGAATCTAATATCCAGAATATATAAAGAACTCTTACAACTCAATAACAACCAAAGTACAAGTAATCCAATTAGCACATGGGCAAAGGACTTGACTAAGCATTTCTTCAAAGATACAAATGGTCAAGAAGCACATGGAAAGATGCTCAACATCATCCATTAGGAAAATGCAAATCCAAACCACAAGGTACCACTTCACACCTGCAGGATGGCCATCATTTTAAAAAGAAAGAAAAAGTAAGTACTGGTGGAGATGTGGAGAAAGTGGGATCCTCAGAACAATGCTAGTGGGAATGTAAACTAGTGCGGCCACTGTGGAAAATGGTGTGGCAGTTCCTCACAGAGTTAACCACAGAATTATCTATTTTACGACCAGCAAGTCCACTTCTAATATAAACCCAAAAGATTAAAAACAGGCACTCAAACAGCTTTATACACAGATATTCATAGCACAGTAGTGTTAATCTCTTCTGGTCTCCCTCCACCCAACCCCACCCCCTGAGATCTGTTGTTCTGTTCCATGTATCCATGTCTGTAGACATATTTTGTTCGTCAGTTTATTTTGTTCATTAGATTCCACATATAAGTGAGATCATGTAATACTTGTTTTTCTCCAACTGGCTTATTTCGCTTAGCATAATCATGTCTAGGTCTAGAAGTATGGATTAATTTTAAAACTAAAAGCAATTTAAAATTTCTATATAAATTCTATCCATGAAATCAGAACTATCAGCTATTAGGGAAAGCAAAAGAATGGCAAGCAACTTTATCTGTCACTTTCACATGAGCTAAAAAAGTATAAACAAATCAAACCTACACAGATTCTTAAAGCAATGTTCCATAAAAACATCACTGGTTTTTAGCTCCAGGTACCCAGCCCTCGATCTGGCCCCTTCTGAGCTGAGAATACAGAGCACGGAGGCCTCACTCACATCAGTCTGGAGATGAGCAGGAGCTTCCGAGTTGTCATTGATCCTCCTCACACTGTCATAGTGCTCCCCGTATCGATATGCGATGTGTAACTCCCGCACGCTGCTTTTATCTGTACCTCGGATCTGGAAGCAAAAGAAAGGAGGTGCCGGTGAGGATTTGGTCAGTGTCAACTCACGAGAGAAATGCTACCCAATAAGCCCAGTCTCCAGGCTCAAGGTGAAATGAATTAGGAATAAGACGGGGTATGTCCAGAGCAACTTCTGACTTATCTTTCTCCCGTCCATGCATGTAGGCTTCACTGTGCTTAGCATGGAACTGTATGCTTCCATGTGCTTAGTATGGAACTATATGGAGCTATATAAAAATAAATCCATATGAAACACACATTCAACAACCAGGGAAGATTCCACAGTGAAGTTAAACTGGAGAACGTTTCAGGCATCAGTACCTCTCCAGATGCACAGGCCCCTTGCAAGAGGGAAGGCCTATAGGCACACAAACAATTTGGAGGTCCTCTTTGAGAGGAAAAAAAAAAAATACAAGATTACAAATATAGAAATGCCACAGCCCTTCCCAGGACCTAGGAAGAGAGCCATAAAAATGAGAGGCCTGCCACTTATGCTTCAATTCTTCACCGTAAGCGTGCCCCGTCGTTACAACAAAAACCGTGTTTTCCATTAACCACACACTGAGAAACACAAACAGACTCAAATCTCCCACTTACATCAAGTTCAAACAGTTTTACTTCAAGTCAACAGTTTTATTTACTTCCTTGTACAGCCCCGGAGGCACTGCTCACAAGATATTCTATGTGGACATTCCGCTGGGCCCCTCCCCAGAGTCATGTCACAGGGTTCAGCCTGGGTGTACCCACACACACTCCCCTGACAGAAACTCTAAAGTGATTCTGAATCTGCTGGTTAGAAAGCCCAGTAACTATCTCTGTTAAAACTCTAAAATGTTAGCGCTTCCTTGTTTTGTCTGAAAGCCAGGCACTGCTGTTCATTTTAACACTATCTGTGGTCTAAAAGTACAGCAAAAACCACAGAACAAACAGGAGCCACAGGGGACCGGAAGCTGCAACCATGAAGTTTTCTCCAGGTAAACCATTTAGGTCTCAAAGTACAGATGGTCTGCTTTTCACATGTACAAACAGAGACAGCATCATCTGTCTCCCCGGAGAGTATGGGGAAAGGAAACTCGTTATTAGAATATCTGAATGACATAATCCCTAAAGTACTTACATATTTAAGTAATACTACTACATACACATTATGAAGAGGAAAATAATAGGAAGAACGGTCACCAAATAGCTGACTGCAATTTTCATGAATAGGGAGATTACAAAGGACTTTCACTTCCTACATCACACCAGTCTATACTGTTCACAGAAGCAGAGATTCCATTTGTAACCAGGAAAGAAATGTAGGTTTCATAACCCCATTATTGTATGAGCCTACCCATTTCCATGCAAGAGTTCTTACTCGTGACAGTAACAATCAAAACAATTTCAATTCTTAAATTTCATAAGATGCTTCATTGGAGTGAAGAGATATGGGGGCGGGGGAGAGAGCCAGTGGATAGTTCCATTATACAACCAAGACATTTATTTTAAAAACATACACTTTCAATGTTTAGCAATCCATGAAAGAGAACTCTATAGAAATGTATTTTAAAACGTTTTAACTCTGCAGATTTATCTTCCACAAAATAATTAAGAAATTAATATTAGATAATTAAGAAACTAATATAAAGTTATCGATGGAGAAAAAGCAGGCTCTGGTTTCTGAGTTGGCACAGAGCACTTTCCTGAATGGGTCATTATGCTGTATATTCAAATGCTTTTGATGACTTCTGCTGAACAGTAATACTTTAATGACAAAACACTGGGACAATGAAGAAGGTAATTCTTGGCTCACAGTCCCTCCTCAGAGAATACCTCACTGAAAACACAGCTCTCCCTGGTGACGGTACTTCCGACAACACTGTCCCAAAGGACACACACACACACACACACACACACACACCATTTCCCTCCCAGTAACATCCCTCACCAACACATGGAATATCTCATTCATTTTGCTTTAATTTTATTAAAAGGGTCAGACACAAGGCTATATACAGCCAGACACAAAGGCTATATACAGCCATGTAGATAACATTCTGGAAAAGCAAAACTGTAAGAGACCAATCAGATTAGTGGATACTGGGATTGGGGACCTGGGGAGGGGACTAGTGACTCACAGGGGCATGAGGAAACTTTTGGGGGTAATGGAATTATTCTATGTGTTGTCCATGGTGGTGGTTACATGACTATTTTATTAAAAAAAAAAAAGTATGCTTAAGAAGAGTTAATTTTGCAATATGCAAATTATCTCTATAAACTCCACTTTATTTTTAATGATCAAAGACTATGAATAAACAACTGACAAAGGAAAATATAGCTGGTAGTCTATGAAAAAGTGAGAAAAAAGGCCACAGTTGCCTTTATAATAATAATATAGAGATACACGTAAGTGTGTGTGTACATATAGACATGTCTGTATTTGTGTAAATCTGTTTAAAGGGTATATAAAACACGGTGATATATATCTTTCCACATGAATATTTGTATAGCTATGAGTATGTGTGAATGACAGGGATACACACTAAAATTTTAACAGTAATAACCTGTAGGGAATGTGACTCTGGCTGACTTTTATTTGCCTTTGTTAGTTTTTCTGAATTTTCACATTTTTCTACATTTAGTACGTTTTACCTAATTAAAAAAAAAGAAAAAAGTTAGATCCAGAGGAGCAATGGAGAGGTGGAGGAGGAGGACTGATAGAAACCACACACCCAGTCTGCAGGAGGAGAGCTACAAAGTACAGAAAGCACTCTGAATAAGAGGAGGAAAAGCAAGGGAGTGGCCTGTATATACTTTCTCCTCAACCTCTGACCTTCCAAACAAAATGTCTGGTTTGATGGAGTGGGAGCCCAGGCTAATTTAGGGTACCAAAGGTAAAGGAAGTTGAATGGACAACTACTTCGCTCAGTGGCTCCACAATGTGTTGTGCCATCCGACAGCACAAACTGAACATTTACTGTACGATCTCCTCTGCTGTAGAAAACCACTGGGACTACAGATCCAGCTGAGCAGACCAGAGGGATGGAGCTTGACATCCTAGGCCAGTGGTCGGCAAACTCATTAGTCAACAGAGCCAAATATCAACAGGACAACGATTGAAATTTCTTCTGAGCCGAGAACCGACTTTTGCGCATGGGCCACGAAGTTTCAATTGAACTGTCTGTGTGTGCCTGCACGTGGTACTTTGTGGAAGAGCCACACTCAAGGGGCCAAAGAGCCACATGTGGCTCACGAGCCGCAGTTTGCCGACCACTGTCCTAGGCCATGAAATAAATTTTGTTGTTCAGAACATCCTTTTCAGCAATGGTCAGTGTAGTAAATTTGGTCTCTAGGTCCCTCCAGCTAAAAAACACAAACACACCTGTGGGACGAGGCATACTTCACAACTAAATTTGCATGTACTAATCTTTTAAAACCTCGCTTTGATATTTTTCAGAATGATAGACAGTATTTCCACATTGGGCTCTCTGCCCCAAACTGCCCAATTAACTGACTGTTGAATAATGTTTCCGGCATTTAAAGATTTCTGAATTATACTCCAGACCCCATGTGAACGTGGCACAGGGTAATCCCAATCCTCTAAATGCTTCTAGTCTTTGGTCAGGCTCACAATCCAAGTTAGCCTACACAGTTCAATAGCACAGGTCATGCCTCATTGTCTTAGGACATCCCAAAAGCCAAGTTATAATGAAGAGCTTCAGATAAACTCTTTTTTTTTGTTTGTTTGTTTTTCTTAATCCTCACCCAAGGATATTTTTTCCTTTGAGTTTTAGAGAGAAAGGTAGAGAGGGAAGGAGGATGAGGAAGAGAAAGAGAGAGAGGAAAAAAACAAACAAACACGGATGTGAGAAAGACACATCTGATTGGTTGCCTCCCACATGCGTGCAAACTGGGGCCAGAGATGGAACCTGAAACCCAGGTACATGCCCTTGACTGGGAATTGAACCCACGACCTTTCAGTGTGTAAGCTGACGCACTAACCACTTAGCCAAAACTGGCCGGGGCCAGATAAAACTCTTGAATAGGTGACCTACCTGCCACAAAGGGGCATTAAGTTGATGAATCACCACATTCAATTGATGATTTCTTGCAAAGGCTACAATTGCATCATTGCCAGCAAATGTACCAGGCTTTGCCAAACTGGCCACTGCATGGAAATAGGAGAGAGAGAAAAATGAAGTCTTTATAATGGAAAAACCCAAATGCAAACATGCTTTAGTACTTATTCAGTTCCAAATAATGAGAAACAAGGGTAAACAGCTAAAAAGTCCATTAGCATTGTCAGAGTCTAGGAATTCAGATGCTTGAACAGTATGCACACTGCTACTCACAAGGGCACCAACCATTCTAAAGAAAGGATTCATTTACTTATTCTTTCAACAAATATTTGCTGAATGTTTCCTATAAGCCTAACTCTATAATAAAAGACCCAGGAAATGTAACAATAAGCAGTGATTATAATAGTTTGCATTAATGAATGCATATTATGTGTCAAGCACTGCGCTATTCCTCAAGGATTATCACTTTTAATCCTCAAAACAATCCTCTGATAGGCATTATCATGCACACCACCTTAGAGACGAGGCACAGAGGAAGGTCACAATACCAGGACAAAACAGAGCTGAGATCACATCCCAGGCATCCTAACTCTATTACACAGCCAGTCAGTTTGCCCTTGAGAAGTTTATAACCAATGGGGGCAAACAAGAAAACAGGTGAGTTACTAAAGCATGTAAGTGCTATAGGAAAGGATGTTCGGTAAACAATCTGGCCTTGCCCAAAGGAAGGTCTGACCTTTACCCCTGGCTCCTGAGAGAGAACCCTCTAAACCCTTCAAATTTCCCCAGCGATAGGAATGTCTTCGTTATTCACAGTGGGCCTCTCAACCACACCGGAGAGTTTAAGTTAATGAGGTGACTCTCAGACCATGGGATGTCAGCCAGATCTGGGAACTGGGGAGCTAGGCAACCCATCAAACCCACACAATGAAACGCCAATAAAACTCTGGACACAAAGTTTGGGTGAGCTTCACGCTGACAATACTCTATCACACACAGATGCCAGCCGACAATACTCTATCACACATAGATGCCTGGAGGAGGATGCATCCTGAGGACAAGAAAAGCTTTGTGCTTGGAACCTTCCCACTCTGCCCTTCGGCTAATTTTGATCTTTAACCCTGCCATGTAATAACTATACCTGTGAGTATAAGGGCCTTCAATGAGTTCAAGAGTCCTTGAAGCAAATCACTAAGCTTGAGGGTGGTTCAGGAAACCCCAAACTTGTAATTGGCGTCAGAAATGAGGGAAGTCTTGGGGAAGACTGTGCCCTAAAACCTTGCAGCTTAGCTAACTCTAGGTGCGGGAGCATAAGTCAGTTTGGTAGTTGGGAGGGGGAGGTAAGGTGTATCAGGTAAGCTTCTTGACTTAGACAACTAAGCTAATTCCCAAATGACAGGAGATAGAAGAGAAATGATGTGCCAGGCAGAGAAGAGAGGGAGAGAGGAGAGTGAGTGGGGTAGATAGATGAGTCTGTGGGCTATACAGATTTGCAGGAATTTAGAATGCTAAGACAGCAAGGTGGGAGGTGAGAATAGATAAATAAGAAAATCACAGATAGTGAAGAGTTTGGCCTTTATGCTGACTGAGGTCAATGGGGAGCAGCCAATGGGTTGTAGATAGGGGAAAGATTTATTTTAGGTCACTACTCCAGCTGCAAAAACAAACAAACTGAATGGGTCAAGTGGCAATGAGACCCATCAAAGAAAGTATTGAAGAAATCTAGACTAATGACCACAGAGGCCTGATTTTACAAGATGGTAGCAGTGAGAGAAAAAATATCAAGGTAGACGTCACAAGACTAGGTACGGGGAGGGAGGGAGAGCAGTATTAAGAACACTGAAGACTGAGATCTGGATATTTGTAAAATTGGAAAAAAGATGTTGCTAATTCTCCAAAGCCAGTCTAAAGGAAAAGAATAATCCTAAAAGATACTATAGTACAGGCAGATGCAGAGTAACCAGGTCTTGAAAAGTTAAGTGAGCCATTTATTTATTCACTCAACAAACATCTTAGGAGTGCCTATCATTACCAGGTTGGGGAAGAGACACAGTCCCTGCCCTCAAGAATCTCAGTGTAACAAGGTAGACAGACGTTAAAAACGCGTAACTATGATACGAGGGATAATGTAATAAGTCTAGTCTTCAACTGGCACACAAACATAATATGCAGACATCTAGGTTTCTTTCCACTTCTCTACGGCAGTCAGAGCCACTCCTCGCTCTGAAGCCCAAATTCTTCATGAAGCACCAACCAGCGATCAGGAACACAGTGACATTTCAAGAAAACAATTTCCCATTGTACATCTAAAGTGACTATCACACTGGACACAAGTCCCTTACCCTGTCATACCTCCAAATCAACCACTTCATTCAAGATGTTCAACGTGGAATTTCAAGTCACAAACTAAAAATTCACTTCATCAAAAAAATGTTAATTGGACCAATGACACGATTCATTTTATTTAGCTAAACTACAAAACATGTCCCGTATACCCGCATTTAATCTGTAAACTGCTGACCATCTGGTAAATGTGCTAGACAAATAGTGATCAGAGAGAGGGACCATTAACTCAGTGAATACTATCAACTACAAACTATCAACAGTTTTATTGCTGTGCCTAGTGAATGAGTTCTCCCCTTTTGAGTTATGGATCACTGATAGCTCCTCTCCCCACAAGACCTCCTCCCGTGGCCCTCTACGTAGCCATTCCCCAGACAGTATCTTCAGAATCACCTTTGCCTCTCCCCTCTCCACCTCCAATGAGTCCTGTCAATTACACTACCAGTTGCATCTTGTTCTGAAACCGGCTCATCATCCCCAGCAGCTGTCCTGGTGGAGACCCTCTACTCTTTCATCCGGCCAATGTGGAGAGCTCCTGACTCATCTCCCTTCTCCCTCTCTCTCCCCATTCTTTCTGGATATGGTTCCCAGGAAATATTCTCTCTCTCTTTCCTGACAAGATACAGATAAGACTGAACTCTGTGATAAAAATGTTATTATAAAACATAAATATATCAGCACTTACCAGAACGTCCTAAGTAAGTAATTGTCAAATTAAAGTGTAAAAGTTTATATGTACTTTCTTACTAGATTTGTGCCTATAAGGAACTAATTAAAATCACTAAATAATTTGCCTCAAAGAAAACAGATTGTGTCTGGAGTTTGGATGAGAAATTAAAATGACCATCTGGTAAACTGTGGTCATTTTTTTTTTCTGGTTAAAAAGTAATACAGGTCATTTAAAACCAGAAATATCTAGAGAAGATACTTTAAAATATAAATAGATCCATCATCCCCAGATGACAGTTAAGAACTTATTTTAATTATATCATTCAATCTTCATCAAAAAAGCCTATAATAGGTGCTATTATTATCTCCCCTTTACAGATGTGTAAAGGGAGTAAAAAATAAGTGGAGCTAAGAATAAACAATCATAAGATGTTAGTATCTTTCTGGAACTTTTCTAGTATGCTTCTGTGTGTGTGTATACCTTTTAAAAATAGGACCAATCTATACATACTATTTCACAGCCTGCTTCCCCCGCCACCCATTGAATAAGAAGTCATGAACAGCTGTTCAGGTCAATGAACATCAGTTGTTATTAAGGACATACTCATCTAAACCTACTGAAACCCAACTGCCTGGCATGGTGCCTATTACAGAGCAGACGAATAATGTTTGTTGAATACATGCCACAGCTTATGTAACCAACCCCTGGCTGGGAGGGCGGGGATGCTGATGGATTTAGTTACCAATGTCTTACTCCGGGAGGATCCAGTGTCCCACGGGAACCTACCATGTTTCTCAAAGGGAATGTCATCTTCTACAAAGGGTTCAAAATCTTCCCGCTGCTTGATCATGTAGTCTACGGTCTCTTGTCGGTGCTGGAGATGATTTCGTGAGTGTCCCTCCAACTGATCACCAAGAGCTCTGAACAGGCAATTACTAGCAAAACAAAAATGTTGGTCACAACCTTTTAAAAAGTAACTTGGTTCATCGAAAACAGCAATGCTTCGTGCCAGGACATCCACGGACGTCCTCCACACAGGGACAAGAGAGAGCCTCAACTCTGACCCTCCATGATCCTCCCAGATACTGAGGGGAAAGCACTGGGGCAGATGTCCAACTACATTACCTTCCTAAGAGGCACCAACAAGACGCTACTCCCCACTGCCCAGCTGGCCGCCTCAGGGAAGTCATTCAGCATCCCTGGGCCTCCGCTGCTTCACCAAGTGAGGCTGGTGACACACTAACCACCTGGACAGGGGCAAGACCTACAGGCCATTCTCTGATTCCCACATGCTTTTCCAAAATGATAAAGCGGATCCACGCCTCTTTCCTGAAACAAGTTTCACCACAGCTGCCCAGCTGACTAGTCACTCACCTAACAGAGAGTACCCAAAAGAGAGTAGTTTGTCCAACTCCCTATACAAACTGACCGGCATCCTAAGTCTTAAGAACACAGAGGAAGGAGAACGCCATGAAAGGTGCTTGGCCAGCAGAGGCCTACGACACAACGACACTTTCCCTCCTCCCTGGCTCACTGCTCACCCAGGGAGCCGCGATGCTCTTGTTATTCCTGCTAAATGAAAACTTTAAGCACCCTTTTTACTTTGTTTTGTCTCTAAAATTCAAATGCTGGTGATAAACTTTAAGACATATCGTTACTTTCAAACCCCTCGAAGGCTTCTAAAATCCCACACTATATCACAAACGCAGAGCCCAGATACTCAAGAGACAAACACAATCTGGTCTCCTGAAAACTAAGGACATAAACAATTCTGAAGCCAAACAGTTGCCCAGTTTCACACCAAACTGTTTCCTCTTCCAAATGAAAACCCATGACACTCTAATTCCAAAACATAAACGTATCCCTTCCAGAAGGACTTTCAGACGCAAATGCATTCAAGGAAGAACTTTTTGTTTTTCAGTTCAGAAAAATGAATTTTCAATAGAAAGTTATGCACAGGCAGGCATCTCTTCAAAGGCATAAGGATTCATACTATTTTTTTTTTTTGCAAGAGAGGAGGAAATATTTACAGATGACAGATTCTATAAAGTAGAAACCAAGAAGCTTTGCATCAATCTGAGAAGATTCTAGAAGGGATGGAATGCAGCAGTTGTATGCTAGACTGAGGTGTCTGTTGCTGAAATCTAACAAGGGCAGTCTTTGTTCAACCATGGGGGAGGGGAAAGTAGGCTAATGAATAAAGCGTTCTCAATTTTAAGCTTTTCTCTCAAACTTTTCTTAAACCTTTGGTCTATTCTTTAATCTAGCTTAAAAGATGTCATTTAGCCCAAAATGGTATATTTAATTCTTTTATATTATATCAAAATTCAAAATACAGAAAGTAACATGCTTTCTAAGTACTTTTTAGTAACATGGACACATGTTCTCCATTTATGCCAAAAAAGTAGGTATAAAACTACATTGTGTTCTTCTGCACACTACACACAAATGTCTGCAAAGAAAATTAAACATATCTTACAATGTGCCAGGCACTGCTGAAAACACTTTACAGGTATTAAAAGTGCTTAGTCTTCACAATGCTGAGCTAGGTACTGTCCCTAGGGCAGTGGTTCTCAACCTTTCTAATGCCGCGACCCTTTAATACAGTTCCTCAGGGTTGAGAACCACTGCTGTGGAGCCTAAGACCATATGAAAATACAGATATTGACATTACAATTCATTAACAGTAGCAAAATGACAGTTATGAAGTAGCAACAAAAATAACTTTATGGTTGGGGTCACCACAACATGAGGAACTGTATTAAAGGGTCGGGGCATTAGAAAGGTTGAGAAACCCTGCCCTAGGGTCACTCACTCAAGGTCATATAACTGGTATGTAGTGGATGAGAATTCAAACTCAGCCATCAAAATGTCAGCCATAGTTACTCCTAGGTAATAGAATTAGAAAAAAATGTAAGTTATATATTATTTTAATATACTTCTTTATATTTACCAAACTTTCCTGAAATCACTCAAAATAGTCGAAATGAAAAATCAAAAGAGACAAATCACTTCCTTTCCTGACAGGTGCAAGGTGAGGACGCAGGAATGTGAACAGTCAGGACGGCAGCCTGAGTTCCCTGGGGGAGCCTGCAGTGTGAGCGAGCTCTCAGAACAAAGCATCATCGCTCCAAGGGCCTCTCGGACAGCCCTCGGTTTCCAGAGTCCACAGCCTCCCCCACGCACTACAGCTGGGCTTCTCAAACCCCACACTACTGACATCTGGGGTAATTCTTTGCTGTGGGGGCTGTCCTGTTAACTGCAGACTGTTTATTAGGAGTATCCTTGGCCTCTACCAACCACCACCATCACCTCCCTCCCCGCCAGTTGTGACAACCAAAAACGCCTCCAGACATTGCCAAAAGGTCACGTGCCCCGGGGAACAAAGCATCCCCTTAAGAACCACTGTGCTACAGGACATATATGTAAAGGCTAGTATTTGAGTTCACAAAACAGCCAAGTACACAAAGTAGTAAGGGTTTTAAGGGCCTGACAATTTAGCATGGGCCACTATTATAACACAGACATCAAATTAATGGGCTCCTAGGCTGCAGTAATACTAGTGCATGTGCAGAGAAAGGAGGGGGACAGGTTCTAGTCTTTGAGATCAGCTAGAAGATTGGGTACCATTCTAGTTACTGCATTTTAAGAGACGTGTTCAGATAAAATGATGTGGTTTTAAAATGCATAAGAAGAACATAAATACTACTAATGTTTAGGCTAAAGAAGGCTCACCTAGAATCTAGACTCTAATAAATAAGTGGTTTTTAATTATGACTGCACGTGAGAATTACCTGTGGACCTTTTCAAAAATCCTTAGTAACCAGGGTGCAGTGCCTGAGATTTTGGGGTTGCTGATCTAGGGGAGAGCCCGGGCACTGTATTTTTCAAAGTTCCCCCCCGTGATTCTATTGTGCCAGCAGGGCTGACAACCCCTGTGCCCGAAACAAAAGCTGAGGCTGCCGGCCGCACAGGGGATGCAGGTAACTAACCCACAGGCAAGATGGCGTGCAAATGCCCTTCCACCACCAAGATCCTACAGTTCTAAAAAGAAAATAAAAAATAAAACAACTTGTTTGGGGACAGAGATAAATGGCTTAGTTATTCTTTAATGTTTTAATTTTAGAACACTACTAATTAGTTATGTAATTTAGGCTATCTTTAGTGAGATATTACTGGATATAGCTCAGAGAGATGCTAATGTTGTTTGCACTACCGAATCCAATTAGAGGTTCTTTTCACACTATAGCCAATGATGTTTTTTCAGGACAACATCAAAGTTAAAATGTCTCTCTTGTTTTGAAATTGAATCCAATTTAAGTGGGTCCACCTTCAAACAACCTAACAAATCTGAAGGTGTCCCATGATGCATTACAAAACCCCATAAATAGCTCCCTAATTAATCTATGCTAAACTGACTAAAGTAATGGAAACATCAGACTCAGAGGATACCGGCTAATTTATCCCCAAGGGCCCGGAGGTTCCAGAGTGCCACAAGTACCACACCATCAACAATGAACGCGCCTACATAGCAAGACACTCTTCTCAGGCTTCTCAGTGTTGTAATAGACCAGAAAAGAAAGGCGGAAGAGTGAAAACTGTCAATCATTTCTTATGCTACCATCATTTATTATATTTCACCAAAGAGTACTCAGTGTTAGTAAAAGAATATGCTGATACCTGCCCGCCCATCACATACATAGGAAACACCATCCACTGCGGGGATACAACCTATCACATAACCCTAAGCACAATGCTAAGGAGGGGTGACACCCCAGTCCACCCCATGTGCCCATGGGAAGAACCTGTTGCCATGTGAAGCCCACAGCAGAGGAATTATCGCTTTACCTAACACTGTCCAAAGAATAAAGACCTTGGAAGTGAAAAGAAGCATTCTAGGCAAGTTGACCTCTGGCCTCTGCACCTCATTAGCCCTGACTTCTACCCCTGTATTCTACACTCCTGTCATCCGGGTGCCTTTACATTTATTACTCCTCAGTCTAGAAAGTTATCTTGGCATATTCCTATCGGTCCCTCATGACCAGTCTGTAAGAGGCATCTAGCACTGTGCAGGTTTCAATGAGAATTCCCGGATGAATGAAGCCTCGCTGACCACTTCAGGGAATGTCAGCCGCTTCCTTCTTAATAGTGCCTCGATATTCAATCACTATTAAGAATACATCAAACTTTATCTTAGTTATTTACATAATCCATTCTCATAGTGTGGCCCAGTTTAAGGGTCTGGGGAAACGTATCTCTAAGACCTTTCAGGGTATCCGTGAGTTCAAAGCTAAGATGTTATTTATCTTTTTCACTCTCATTCTCTCACAAGTGCAGAGTGGTGTTTTCCAGAGGCTACCTGAGAAATGAGGTTCTCTCTCCGACAGCTCATGGAATGTTTGCGTTTTCTTGGTTTAAAATTTTCTTTTACTTTCTAAGATAGTAAACATAGCTAGCTGTAACCCACATAAACAAAAGCTCTTTGGAGTCCCCGGTAATTTTCAAGAGTGTAAAGGGGGGTCCCAAGGCCAAAATGTTTTGAGACCCGCTATTATGTTTCTCTGTTACTAGGCTCTGAACTCCTTAAGTATCTTAATCATCAATGGATTCCCAGCTCTTTGCTTAACGATGTTTGCTGAATTAACTCACGCATGCTCTCTTTGATGGGTGGTGGCGAGGGGAAAGTTTCCCATGGCATTAGGAAACTCCTTCAAGATTTTACAACTCCCTGAGGTGTGATTCCTAAGCAACCTTCTGTTGAGTACTTCCGTTTCTCTGGCACCCCAACACTGAGAGCACCATGCCCAGTACAGCAAACACAAGCAATCCAACCATTGGCAAGGAGCAGCCCCATCCCAATCCCTCTGTAAAGTGTCCAACTGGTACTGGTGGTGGATAGAGCAGTGCCTTTTGCTTGTGAGTTTGCTTAAAACAAGCAGGGCCCTGAATTGTTAGAAACTTTATACGTGACAAAAATCAAGGTACGAGGTGAAAAGCCAGACCCAGCTAAGCAAGTCTTTCCCTGGAGTGACTCCACTAAGGAAATGCCCCTTTGAGGGTCTCGCTGGTCTCCCTCCTGACTGCTATTATCCATCCATTCCTTCACCAAAACACGGCACTGAATGCCTCTCGGCACTGGGCACTGTGCGAGGTGGCGGGGAATACAATGTAATCAAACTAAATCCCATCAGCCTAAAGCACCGAGACCGCGTGCGGACCAGGGGACAGGGAAGTCTGAGCCAGGTCATCCGCAGCATCCACCCTAACCCTGCTTTCTCCTCCGCTCTCCCCTGCCTACCCTTCTCCTTCTCCCCCCCATTCTCCAGTTAGTTTCCACATCCCCTCCCTCTCCTGGGGCCGTTTCTCCTCCCTCCCTCCCCTCCTCCCCCTCCTCCCCGCACACTCATTTACCCCGCGTCCCCCAGAAAGGCTGGACCCAGACTCCAGTCCCATCGGAAGCTCGTGGGAGAGAGAGAGAGGCTGCCTTCCGCCACAGCAGGCCCTCCGGGGGAACTGCCTTCCCCACGGGGCAGGGAAGGACTCAGAGGCGGCCGAGAGCCACCCCGGTGGCCACGCCTCCCCGGGCCCGGCCGCCTGCCCTGCGCGCTCGCTCACCCTCATCCCTGCAGGTCTCGGCTTAATGTCACCTTCCGAAGAGGCCTTCCCGGGCTCCGACCTGGTCCTCTATGGACCCCGGGCCACTCTGCAGCCTCCGCCCGGCCTTTGCCACCATTAGGGGGGGGGTTTGGGGATCACCGGAGGTCTCCGGGGAGGGGCCTCGCCCGCCCGGGGACCCCCTGCACCGGGCCGCCCGAACCAGGGGGTGGACGGACGAGAGCGGGCGACGGCCGCCCAGCCCGGGGCGCCCCGCGGCGCCGCCCCCCGCGCTCCCGGGCCCGCCTCACCCGTCCCCCGGCACCTCCCGCAGCTTCAGCCCCAGGGCCTGCAGCTGGTTGGCGAAGCTCACGAACTCCTCCTCGCCGCCGCCGCCGCCGCCGCCCGGCTCCGGCCGGCCCCGCCGCTCCTTGGCCAGGGCCCGGCGCGCCGCCCGCTCGTCCCGCTTGCGCTCGGCCTCGGCTTTCCGGCCGCCGCTGCCCGGCCGGCTCTTGGCCGCCTGCTTGCGGGACATGGCCTCGGCCCCGCGGCCCGCAGCGGCCGGAGGACAAGCCGCAGGACCGCGGGGCGGCAGCTCAGCTGCGCAGACCCGGGGGCGCAGCGGACGGCGCGGCCACCGCGTCTGCGCCGACACCCGGCATCCAGGTCACGTGGCAGGACCCCGCCCCCTCCGCGCAGGTGGAGGGCCGGCGCCATAGAGAGCTCGCTCCCCCCCGGGCGGGCTAGAGAGGCACCCGGCCTTGTTTGTGCCGCGCTGCCCCCTAGCGGTGGGAGGTCTTCCAATGAGGAGCCGGGGAGGCCGGAGAACAAATGAGAAAGTGGAAAAGGTAGAGATGAAGGGAGAGGGAGAGGTGAGAAGAGCGGCAAAAGGGAGGAAAGAATGGGCACTAAAACCTTTAACTCTAGCTGTGAGCCCACTGTTGGGATAGGCGTTTTCAATGACTCATTCTGGTTTAATTGTCCCAGATTACAGGAAACTGAATCTGAGAGGTTAACTACGTTCAAGATCGCCGAGCTCAGAAGCAGAGCTTTTCCTGGTTCCAAAGCCACGCGCTTTGTTAATTCAACCTGCCTTTCTGGATCTCTCTATTGTCCCTCATAATTCAAGGGAGAGATACTCTTCATTCCAGCCTAGGTTTGCCCGATCTAAGGAAGGGTCTTTGTGAGACACAGGAGTTGCCCTTTTAAAACCGGGACAGTCCCGGGCACATCAGGATAGTGGGTCATCCTATTCCACACCCACCTATTCTGCAAGCTAACTCCATCAGCAATCCCGGCTGCTCCCTCCTCCCCACTCCTCTTCAGCAATAACCACCACTTCCTCAGTTTCAATCAACATCTGTATTTATCTTCGATGTGTAAATAACTCTCATTTCAGGCCTGTGCTGGTGCCAGGTGTAACACTGAAGCAAGGAGACATAGCAGCTGCCCTCAGGAAGCCCAGACTCTAGTGGACACAGGCAAGGACACAGCAATTATAATAACACTCCATGACAGATGCTATTAAAGAGGAGGTGCAGGGTGCTATAAGGAAAAATGGAGTGAAAAAATACAAAAAGAGGTCCCAGTGACGGCTCAGTAGTTGAGTATCAAACTAGGAACCAGAAGGTCACAGTTCAATTCCTGGTCAGGGCATATGCCCAGGTTATGGGCTCAATATCCAGTATAGGGTATGCAAAAGGCAACCAATCAATGATTCTCTCACATCATTGATATTTCTATCTCTGTCCTGTAGTCAGCGGTTATAGGGTTAAGCTTGGGATTGACCTGCTGGCAAAGCCAAAAACAAGTCCCAGCTTAGAGGGCACAGCCCTCTTAGCATAATTAAGCTTGACCTTATGAGGCTCCCTAGATCCTTCCTGAGTAGCTAATGGGCTGTGGGAGGTTCAGCAAGTGCTGCCAAAACAAGTGAAACTCACAAGAACATTGTAACTATGGTGACCACTACCTTGTTTACCTCTGGCTATAAAATAAAGCATCAGCTTGCCATCTGGATCTGTCCTGTGGTCTCAGCCAAGCACAAAAGATCCGTCTAGACCAGCGGTTCTCAACCTGTGGGTCGCAACCCCTTTGCGGGTCGAATGATCCTTTCACAGGGGTCGCCTAAGACCATCGGAAAATGCAGATATTTACATCACGTGCATAACAGTAGCAAAATTTCATGGTTGGGGGTCACCACCACATGAGGAACTGTATGCAAGGGTCGCGGCATTAGGAAGGTTGAGAACTACTGGTCTAGACCAAAATTATTCTATCTTTTCTTCATCCTTCAAGGGCCCTCCCTCAGGCTCGCCGAACCCTTGGCTGTGCTGGCACTGCACACTGTCCCTCTCCCTTCCCCTCTGAAGTCAGTAAAAATGTATATATCTATATTTTTAAATCTATTTTTTAAAAAGGCTTCCCAGAAGATCTGAGTTCTAAGCAGAAGCTTAAGGGATGAGCAGGACCTGTCTGGACTGAGAAAGCTCACAGCAAAAGGGAGTGTGTATCCAACACCGAAGCTCGGTGCAGAGGAACTAAAGGAAGTGCAATCTAAAAGGAGCACAGGGCTTGAGCCACGAGGCCAGAAGCAGAAGGAAGGCTCAGCTTTGGACAATCTCACAGGGCGTAGGAACGAGTTTTATTCCAAAGCCTTGGAGCCAGGGGGAGCATTGAAGGATTTTAATCCGGGAACGGACATGATCAGGTCTATTTTAGAAATATGTATTTGGCTATAGTGGGGAGAATGGGTTAAAGGTGGAATGCCAGGTAGGAGGCCCCTATAGATGTCCAAAGACAGGTGATGGTGATGGTGATGGTGATGGTGATGGTGATGGTGATGGTGACGTTGATGGTTAGGACTGGGATGAAGGGGAAAAATACAGTGGTACCTCGAGATATGAGTTTAATTCGTTCTGTAACCTTGAGGCGTGGGAAACTATGAGACGCTCAAGTCGCAGTAAACTGCTGGGTCGTGTGCAGCCGGCCGATCCATGCGATTACTTGTATCTCAACTGTTGCTCGTATTTCAAAGCAAAAATCGCTCGCTCGACGGCTTGTATCTCAAAAATCTCGTATGTTAGGGCACTCGTATCTCGAGGTACCACTGTAGATCAAAAGGTAGATTCACATGTTAGTAAAAATTCATGAAATGAAATTGGACTGAATTGTGGTGGAATGTTTTACATGCTGCACTCAAGTTCCTAAAATTCTTTCTCGGCAGATCCTTCTTTGATTCTCAGGAAGAAGAGAGCACGAATTGTGCCTGGATCCGCCTCTTCTTGCACAGACATTCCAAGCCTGCAATGACCCCTCTGCTTGTATTGAGTGAAGTTGGGAGGCACTGTGAGGAGTAGAAACCCCTCCCCTCACCCCACCTCCTGCACAGGCAGGCAGAGACCCAGATTCTGGTCCAGGTCTACCACTGACTCACTCCATGATCTTGGGTTAGTTGCTTCACCTCCCTAGGTTCCTTTTCCTCACCGGTAAAATGGGAATTTCTGCAATGAAGACCCAATACAATAACAAAGATAGCAATGATGAACTTTCATGGTGTTTACTATGTACAGGCACCATTCTCATTGCTTCACAGACACTATCTTTATTAATCATTAAACAATCCAATGAAATCTGGATTATTTTTTAATTTCTGCTTTGTAGATGAGAAGACTAAGGCACAGAGAGGTTAAGTAACTTTCCCAAAGTCACATGGCTAGCAAGTGGCAGAGCCATGATTTGAAGCCAGGCCATCTGGCTCCAGAGTATACACTTTTAACCACTATATTATACTGCACATGCAATTTGTTATAAACTGTAAAGAACTCTACATTATACATGAGTTATTTTCATTATTAACTCTCATAGGCTTCCCGTATGTGTCCCTAATACAATCTTTCTACCATCACTGTGGTCCTGATTGCCTCATTTTCTGCTTAACTGCCTCCGGTAAAAAAGATCATAAAGATGTAGAGCCTGGGCCCTGGCTGGTTTGGCTCAGTGGATAGAGCGTTGGCCTGTGAACTGAAAGGTCCCAGGTTCGATTCCAGTCAAGGGCATGTACCTTGGTTGCGGGCACATCCCCAGTAGGGGGTGTGCAGAAGGCAGCTGATCGATGTTTCTCTCTCATCGATGTTTCTAACTCTATTCCTCTCTCTTCCTCTCTGTAAAAAATCAATACAAGTTTATTTTTTTTAAAAAAGATGTGGAGCCTGGTAGGCTTGGGGTTCCATGCTAATTTCACCTTAGGTGAGTTATTTAATGTCTGAACCTCAGTTTTCTATTCTGCAACATCACTAGATAGCATAAGAAAGGAGAGTTGTCACGATTAAAGAAAAATGCAAAGCCCAAGGCCCCACCAAGTAACAGCGTAATGAAGTCCTTCCATCATTCCTCTGGGGAAGGTTTGCGACTGACATGCACAGCTCAGAAACCAGGGAATAAGGGTTTGTCACCGCAAAACGTGGAGATGCAGAACATGTGAAACTATCGACAGGCCTGCAAACACGGGCCCTTCTCGTAAACACCTTACCTTGCATAAGCCCTTGACCTATCGGCCCGTGCCTAGAATTGGGAATGAACTAGTTGCTCTTCTCTCAGCAGAGGCAAATGTTAGACAGTGTCTCCCTTTGAGTGCAAATCAATACTGCTTACAAATCATGTCTAAAGGCCAGAGTGGAGTCCTTGTGAATTACTTGGGTGCTCTACCAGTGTCACCAGTGTGAATTGAAAGAATCATCAAACCTCATTGGGTGGTGTTTGGTACAAATAAAAAAAATAGAAGAATTTTAGTGAAGAAATGCAACTTTACTTGCAAGAACACACCATCAAGAAAGTGCGCAGATGAAGACCTCACACGCTGCTGTTTGAAGGTAAAGTAGTCTGGCTGCTTTGGGGAGCAACTGGGCAATCTCTGGTAACATCCTAGAAGCCAGGTGACCCAGAAATACCACAGACCAGTATCTATCCTGGTAAGCATGCACCCATGCACTCGGAGATGTGTCCAAGAATGCTTAAGGCATAATGGAGTAAAAATAAATCATTAAAAACAAGGCAAACATCCATCAAGAGGAAAATGGCTTCTTCAATTATGAAACAGCCATTTATTAATCTGCAATAGTCGAAAAGGATGGGGTGGGGGGAAATGAGGTAGGTCTACATGAACTCAGATGGATGCTCCCTAGACACGTGACAATTTTTTGGTTTGATGTCTGTCGTTATTATCATCTAGCTGCATACACTTCCTGGTACTGACCCTGGCCTGTGGCACAGGTTAACCAGTCTGGCCCGAGACTGGAAGGGGAGCCCTGAGTTGTCGGGCACACAAGGGGGCAGCAGAAAGACAGCTTTCCCTCCTTCATACACTACGCATGCAAACTTTTCTGGCATGAAAAATGTAACATGTTCATGGCAGAAAATGTAAAAAGGCATTAAAGAATATAAAAAGGGAAAAGGTACCCATAATCCCACTCTCAGAGAGAGTGATTATTGTCAGTTTGGTGTAATAGGTCGAACTATATGTGATAGCTGATATTTGATATTTTTAACCTGCAAAATTGAATATTTCATATGATTTAGCCTAATATATTCTCCCCTCTATTTTTAAAAACCATTTTTATTGATTTCACAGAGGAAGGGAGAGGGAGAGAGAGACAGAAACATCATTGATGAGAGAGAATCATTGCTTGGCTGCCTCCTGCATGCCTCACATTAGGAATCGAGCCCACAACCCGGGCGCTCTATCCACTGAGCCAATCCAGCTAGGACTATTCTCCCACCTTTTCACTACAATGAACACAAATGTATTTTTAAATGCAAAATTGAGATAGGCTTATATGTGTATATGTGTGTTATCTTTGAAGACTGCCTTGTTAAATAAAATATTAATGATTACAAATATATAGAGATAGTAATGTCCTGTACACTAGTATGTGTAACAGTTTCCTTGGGAAATAAGATGTCACACATACAGCCCTGACCAGTTTGGCTCAGTGGATAGAGTGTCGGTCTGCAGACTGAAAGGTCCCAGGTTCAATTCTGGTCAAGGGCATGTACCTTGGTTGCGGGCACATCCCCAGTAGGAGGTGTGCAGGAGGTGGCTGATCAATGTTTCTCTCTCATCAATGTTTCTAACTCTCTATCTCTCTCCCTTTCTCTCTGTAAAAAATCAATAAAATATATATTTTTTAAAAAGATGTCACACATATAATTGAAGCCCCATGAGCAGCCTTTGCTAACAATCACCCCTTCTCTAGCCTCATAAATTTAGTGATTATCGTATAAAGGTTTGTACCACTACACAACATACCGAATAGTTTAACATTTGGGAAGGGCGGTGTTAAACCTCACCTGAGGATATTTTTTCCATTGATTTTTAGAGAGAGTGGAAGGAAGGTGGGGAGAGAGAGAGAGAAGAGAAACCGTAAAGTGAGAAACCAATCAATTGGTTGCCTCCCGCATGCCCCCCAACAGGCCAGGTATTGAGCCTGCTACTGAGGTATGTGTCCTTGACCGGAATCGAACCCGGGGACTCTTCAGTCAGCGGGTTGAGGCTCTAACCACTTAGCAAAACTGCCCAGGGCAGCATTTGAAACTTTACATAAATGACACCAAAGTAGATATATCATTCCGTGACTTTCCTTACTTACGGATTGTTACATTTTTAAATATGTATGCGTATTGATGCCTGTAGCTCTTGCTTATTCGTTTTCAATTTTTTGTTATTAAATATTTATATCGGCTCTCTGCTTTTCTCCACCGGAGTCAGCTCATTACATGCTGGGGACTCGGTCCTCTCTGGCTGGAGAGGCTCCAGAAAGGGGTGTCCGATGGAACAGACAAACGCAGGGAGGGAAAGCAGGAGAACCAAGCCCAGCCCAGGCAGAGAGCACGGATGATTGGCAGGTTTCTGAGAGAAGCAGATAGCAAAGCTGCCCACGTCATGAGGATGTCACCCCTCTGGGGCCAGACTTGGGGGGCTAGGGCATCCCACCAGAACCTCAGTAGAGGGGCCAGCGCCTGGGGGACGCGTCTACACTGTCCTAAGCGCCTTCCTGGCAGATGAGCAGCCCCCTTTCCCCATGGCCACCAGAAGCCCGCCTTTCCTGATGAAGGCCTTGACCTGTTCTTAGGATTCTTTCCTTAGATTTTTCCTCCACGTTTTCCAGCTAATTAAAATGTATTACCGGTAGACAATGGTATCGCTGAAGCCTTAAAACACAGACAACCAAAATATATTTTCTTGCCGAAACCGGTTTGGCTCAGTGGATAGAGCTTCGGCCTGCAGACTGAAAAGTCCCAGGTTCGATTCCGGTCAAGGGCATGTACATCAGTTGCGGGCACATCCCCAGTATAAGGGGTGCAGGAGGCAACTGATCAATGTCTCTCTCATCGATGTTTCTAACTTTCTGTCCCTCTCCCTTCCTCTCTGTGAAAAATCAATAAAATATATTTTAAAAGAAATATTTTCTTGAGCAGTCAGAATCTTCCTAACCCTGAGGAGTTTAAAGCGTGCTTATTAACGGAACTGAAAAAAAAAAAATCAAGCACAGTAGCCATGCTATCCTGTTTCCCTGAAAGTAAGACATCCCCCGAAAATAAGACCTACTTCCAGTTTTGCCTCTCGCTGTAATATAAGGCATCCCCCCGAAAATAAGACCTCCCAGATAATAAGGCCTCCCCGCCGAACATAAGGCCTCCCCGGAATATAAGGCCCCCGAAGCTACCCATAAGGCTTCTGACTCCTGATTTAAAGAGACCTTGCACTGCCTGAACAGCACCGGCTGCGCTGCGGCCCATCAATGAACTGGTTTGTGATGACAACCACTACCGGACCGTAGACAGGTCATAAATTTCCTTTTTTTTTTTTTTTGTTCAACAATAAATGTGTACCGTATTCTTCTTCATGGAAAAATAAGACCTCCCCTGAAAATAAGGCCTAGCACATCTTTGGGAGCAAAAATTAATATAAGACACTGTCTTATTTTCGGGGAAAGAGAGTAGCAAGAGGTTAGTGGCTCTAAATCAGACAAAGCCCAGTTAGATTCCTGCCCCTGCCACCTGCTGAATGGGCGATCCTGGACCAGTTAGCTAACGCCCTTGCCTTTCTGTCCCTTTAACTGCAAACTGGAGACACCCAAGCCCACTTCGCAAGTCGATGGGTTGAAACTGCTGGTCTGCCTGTGCACATCCTATCCCTGCGAGCCACTTTCTTAGCCTTCCGGTTTGGCAGGGAACCGCCACTGACTATGCCAGCTGAACCCACCTGGCCACTGAGCAGGGATGAAAACTCCTCACCATTACAGAAACCCGGAATCTGACCGTGACCGCTGTCCTGGCCAGCGGCTGGAAGCCATGATTCGCAGCCCTTCTCGAGACATGGCCTGTCCTTTGAAGAAGGCACGTCCCTGACATCGCAGGAAACGGCCTTTGGTTCTCTGGCCACGTCTCTTCTTGGAGGAGTGGAGGGAATACAGGGCACTTACCCGCCAAGTTCAGAACACCCCAGATCTAGAGATGGGATCTCTCAAATGGAGTGAGTGTCTCAAACTCCTGTGGACTCTCCAGATGCAAAAGCACAAACTCAAAAGTATCCTGAAAGAAGGTGACATCTGATGGTTTCACTGCCCCTGCTACTGCTCAGCCAAATATCTCTCTTCTCTCTCTCTCTCTCTCTCTCTCTCTCTCTCTCTCTCTCTCTCTCTCCTCACACACACACTCTCCCTCTCATTGTCTTTCTTGATTAGAAGAAAAAGGTATTAGAGTATTGGAATCAAATGATCCATTTGGGATAGATTTATTCAAAGAAATGAGTATTTCATTTTTGTATCCATCGTTCATCATCATGTCACACACACACACAGACACACAGACACACACACACTTTATTTAAATTAACTTTTGTTTTCATCTACATAGCTGAGTCACTGGGACTTCTTCATTTTGTGGGTGAAAAATAAGTCATGCTTCAAACGGTGACAGGAGGTTACTAGAATTTTCATAGTGATTATTTCATAAGGTTTATAGATATCGAATTCCTGTGCTCTGCACCCGAAGCTAATATAATATTGTATGTCAGCTATACTTAATTTTTAAAATGGGTCATGTTTCAAAGATGCACTGCTTGATGCCTAGACTCAAATTAATCATTATAGCATTTGTTATCATGGGAAATGGTAAACAGCTTAAATGCCTACCAATAGCATATTTTTTTTACAAATAAACTAGATGCCACCATACCACAGAATAATCTGTAGCCATTCCAAGCAGTCTGGCAGAAAATGATCAGTCAAATGAAATGAAATGGAATAATGTATACAATGTGTCACAAGGTAAAAAAAAAAAAGCAGTTTGTAAAGAGATAAAGATCCCATTTCTATAAAAAAGACACATACAAAGAGAAAGAATGAAAGAATAGATATCAAAATGCTCAGTTGAATCCGGCCAGTACTGCTCAGTGGTTAAGCGTCCACCCAGGAACCAAGAGGTTACTGTGTCCAATCCTGATCAGGGCACATGCCCCGGTTTCAGGCTCATCCCCAGGAGGGGGCATGCAGAAGGCAGCCTATTGATGATGCTTTCCTCTCATCGATGTTTCTCTCTTTCCCTCTCCCTTCCTCTCTCTCTAAAAATCAATAAAAACATTTAAAAAAATATATAACCCTTAAAAAACTAAACAACACACACACACACACACACACACACACAAAAGGCTCAGTTGATTACCCCTGGGCTCTTGGAGATGAAGGTGACTTTTATTTGTTTGCATCTTTGCATGTTTATATTTGTCCACATTTCAGACATTAGAATGTTATTATAATGATCATAAGAAGAAGTGCCCCCAAAGATGAGAATAATTCTTGGAGCACCTGGGTCTTTGCTCTAATCCTACTCAGGGCTCACAATGCCAAGGCTGGGGCAGCCTTTTATGAGGCGAGGCCAAATAGTCCATTCTTTCAGCAGAATCCTAATTTTGATTAATGCCAGGCCTGTCACTTGTGACATTATCTCGGCATATTCATTAGAATCAGGAATACCCATTATTGGCTTGGCTTGCCCGAAAGGAACATTGGAGAGTAGAAACTCAAATTAAAAAAAAAAAAACCCTCCTTGGGGACATTCATGCTTACAGCTGTGACACCAGCATTGCTGTGGCATCAGGAATTTGAGATGAGCTGGCCATCACATGGATGGCTGGGTCGTTTTATTTATAGGCTAAAGGAAGCTGCCAGCCCTTTTAATGAACCTATAGCCTGCCCTTGGCCCGATCTCGGTGAGAAAGGAAGGACAAGCCCATCTTGACACCTTAACCCATTGCGAGTCTATTCTCCGCTCTTTTTCTTTTTTAATTTTTTAAAATTGATTTCAGAGAGGAAGGGAGAGGGGGAGAGAGAGAGAAACATCAATGATGAGAGAATCATTGATCGGCTGCCTCCTGCTTATTGTTTAGATGGTACAGGAGCTTTGCAGTGGTAAAGTGGTTGCCAGGCTGGTGGTCTCCTTGCTGAACAACAGTTTACAAAGCTGAGGGAGCAATGCATTTGGTAACAGATCACATGAAACTAAAAAATGTCAAAAAAAAAAAAAAGTAATATGACGCCCCCTTTCCCAACTCACAGTTAAATATTCTTCCAGCTCTAATATTACCACCTACAAGAAGACTTCAGGTTTCAAGGTCCTTAGAAAAGGACTGTCCTCTTTCTATCCTCAGATCAGGCCCCGGCATTTGAGGAAGAGTCTATGAATGAATGAATGAATGAATGAACAAACTCCTTTGTGAGAATGAATGGGAGAATGAATAAATGAATGCATCCGCTCTGACAGCACTTTGTAGATATGCCCACTCATGCATTTCACAAAAAGGTATTGAAGATTTCCTATGTGCCAGGCTCTTTTATGGGCACTGGAATACAAAGTGAGCAACACAGACAAGCTCCCTGCTTTCAGGAAGAGAGTCAATCCACAGGGAAACCAACATGTGCCTGATTTCACCATTCACATGGTGATGACACCAGGAAGAAAACACACAAGATTCCATAAAATAGAGTACCTGGGGGTTCAGGGTGGTTGGAAGACAAGCGGAGCAGGAAATGTGGCATTCTTCGGAGAATGTAGCATGTGAGTTCCGACTTTGATGGGCTATGAAAGCACTTGTTTTCAAGTGCTCACTTGTTTTCAAGTTTATTTCAAGTGTTTAATTCTTGAGATAAAATTTCAAGGACAAATCTGACATCGCCTTTCTCTGGACAGTGGGAGCTATATCTTGTAATCACTGTTAGCTAGCAGGATAGAGTGGCAAGCACGTGAAATTTGCATGAAACTGGACTACCTAGCGTCAAATCCTGCCTCCATCGTTTGCTAGCTGCAGACCTTGGGGAAGTTCCCTAAGCACTGGAGACTCAGTTTCCCCATCCAAGAATGGGGATGATGATAATAATGAAGATGATGGTGATAATGACGAAGTTAATAATACTTTCACCGAGAGGTGGCTAGCTACCCATCAAAAACCCATGCTTCCTCTTCTGCAGTGTGACACTGTTGCTAAAAGGCAGCTGCCTAACCATGGGTTCTATTTTCCAGTTCCGCTTGCATCCAGATGTGGCCAAGGGCAAATTTGTGCCACTGAGATGTAAACAGAAGTGATGTGTATCAATTCCATGCCTGGGTCTCTGAGTCACCATATGGAGAAAAACCACCCCTTTATCAGGAATGCCCTCATGGGACTGTAAATGGGAGGAGGAAAACAAACTTTGATTCTGTTCAATTTCTGAATTTTAGGGTATATTTGTTATAACATCTAGCATTATTATACTAACTAATACAAGCTTAAAGTGCTGTAAAAACTGAATGTGTCATACATTGCCTACTCAACGTGAATGCTGGCTGAATATAACTGAGTATAGGATTTGAGTCTTATTAAATCAGTCTCATGTCAGGGAGGAAATGGCACCGAGGTATGTGCCCTTGACTGGGATCAAACCCAGCACCCTTCAGTCCACAGGGCAACTCTCTAGCCACTGAGCCAAACCAGCTAGGGCAGTCTCATGAGCTTTTAACCCTTTCCCCTGTCTCACCTTTCCAAAAGGGGATAATTTTTACTGTGCGGAATATTTATTTATTGGAAGGTAAGTGACTATAGGAAGAGGAATATTAGACCCTCAGGACCTTGCAGACTAGTTACCAAAAAATTTTTTTAATTGCTTGGGGATATGGGAGGAGAGAATTTTGCTCAACTAAGTCATCTCCCTCCTCCTTGAGCTCATTTGGCAGTGGAGGATATAAAACATCTTCTCTCGCCCTCCCCGGTTTGGCTCAGTGGATAGAGTGTCAGCCTGTGGAGTGAAGGGTCCTGCATTTGATTATGATCAAGGGCACACGCTGGGGTTGGGGGCTTGATCCCCAGCAGGGGGTATGGAGGAGATAGCTAATCAAGGATTCTCTCTCATCGTTGATGTTTCTATCTCTCTCCCTTCCTCTCTGAAATCAATAAAAAAAAATCTTTTCTCTGTCCCCTTCTTCCTCTAGGACAATTCGATAAGGATATCCCTGGAAGGCTTTTAGTTCTCAAGTATCTGAGAGGGAAGAAGAAAACTACAAACTTCATATTTTCATCCACTTTAAAAATGAGATAATGAATATAAAGCTCGTAGAAAAACAAATGGCACATGGTAGAAATTTGACAGATGGGCCTGGCCTCCCTTTTGCTCCTCAACCCCTATTAGCTCACCATCCACCTCAACATGATTGATAGCTTGTCTCCATTCTGTGTTTTCCTCTCAGATTCTAATTAATCCTAAATTAGACATTCCATGTCATTTACCTCTCTTCTATAGCTCACACATTTTTTTGTACTTCCTGTTCTTTTTTTCTAGAGATTTTCTTTGGACTTGTCTTGCAGTTCACTGCTATTAATTCTTTCTTTAGCTGTATCCTATCTGATGCATTGTGTTCTCCGCTTCATTTCTTATAAGTTTCAGTTCTAGATTTTCTATTTGGTTCTTTTTATTAATCCATTATGTCATTTTTTTATCACTTGCTGTTTCCTGACAAAATGTTTCAGCTTAGGTTGTATCTCCTTGAACATAGTAAGTGCAGTTGTTTTATTGTTGATTTCTGATTAATCTAACAGCAGTAGTTCCCATGGGTCTGTTTCTGTTGTCTGTTGTTTCTATTGAGTCTTGCTCATGGTATCTTATCTTTTGGTGTGCTGGTTATCTTTCATTACTTATTAGATATTGTATTTTTAAACTTATTTGTTAAAATAATTTGAGGTCTAAGATGATATGTTCTTCCAAAGAGGATTTTTACTAGTGTCTATCAAACACCTGAGGGTACTATCTGTCTAGGACAATTTAAACAAATTTGAAAGATTGAGGTTAGAAGGTCACGATGTTTCAAAGACTGGCTACAGTCTGGGCGACAGCTGGTTTACTTCCATCTTACCCTTTTTCCTAGCCCATACCCCTTTTGAGCCTCAGCTAAAACTTGAAATTGTTTACCAAGATTACTACCCTTGATGGAATTCAAAATCCTACTTCGGTTCCCCTACCTCTGAGAGACTGTCAAAAGTTCAGCTCAATCTTTCAGCTGCCTATTTGATGTGGCTAATGTTTCTGAGCACATGGATTCAGGCACAAATACCAACCCTAGGACTATGGGTTCTCCAAGATTGAGTGAGCTTCATACTATGTCCACCTATACCTACCTGAGTCCAGATAGAACAAAGTCTTCGGTTACAGGTATCAGGAAGGATTGCTTTGAAAACAAATCCTCATACCTGTAAACCACAGCTAACCTCATCACTTCTGTCAGGTGTTATTTTGCAAGGAAGACCAGACAGTTTACAAGCTAATCGTTGCTCCTGCCAGCCTCATAAATTGGGAAACAAGGGGAGGGCAGTAAAGGGGGAAATGTTTTATTGTCCCCATTTTCAAAGGCAGTTTCCAAGGCAAAGCAGGTGAGTCATAACAAAGATCAGAAACCAACTCCCAGTCTGTTCCCCCCCCTCCCCCTGAATTTCCTCCTGTAGTGGGGGACTTTACCCTACACGGAAAGCCACTTCTTTTCTAAGAAATATGCAAAGTAGACTCTGGGCCATAAAGGAGAGGACAGTGGGAGACAGGTGCATATCAGGTTCATGAGTCTCCCTAAGAATTGGATAATCCCATATCTTGACTTTTCAGGACATTCGTAATCATCCAGGTTACCATTAATTAAGCACCCCTATGCTGAAGCACGTTCACGCATTATTTTATTTAATCCCACACAGCTCTCTAATAAAGATTCGATCATTTTTTGCCACTTTCTGAGGCCCGAGAGGTTAAGACCCCTGCCACGGCCACCTAGTTAGGAAGCAGTGGACCTTCGGTTTGATATTCACGTCAGTGATCCTTCCCTGCCTACAGACGTGTTTCTAGACACTGAGAGACAGAGAGGGAACAGAGGGCTTCCCTGGGGCCCAGCCTCACTCAGAGTCAGCAGAGGAAGATGAACCCCAGAGCAAAGAACCCCAGGAAGAGGAGAGGGTTTCCCTGAAAACAGCAGGGTGGGTGCAGATGGCAACCTGGACACACTTGTGCCACCACCAGGATGGCATGTTGTTGAGGCCACATGCTCTTTCGGTTGCTATTTTCTTCTCATTTCTTCCAAGTTGTACAGAGGTTCACTCCCATCAAAGGGCTCCCCATGGATCCCTCTCTCCATCTTACTTTAGAATGAAGTCTGAAGACTGTTTTGCTACTAAGGCCCACCCCTTGGAAAGGCCTCTGCCAGGACAAGGAAAGTGCTGTCTCAATGTCATCCGTTTGAGTCGCTATTTGTCCCTGCCCCCAAATAGATCTCCTCTACTGACATGTCACACTGGCTCACATTCCACCAACAGAGCTTCAAGAGTGCAAGACTTACAAGTAAAAATATAGGTAAGACATAAATAGTTCCCAGTGTAAGTGTTCATTGTTGTTTATCTGAAGTTCAAATTCAACTGACTGTCCCAAATTTTATCTGGCAACCCAATCTTTATAGACAGTTACTAAGAAGAGTACACAAATCTTGTGCACATATCATTCTTAAAAGTTGAACAAGGTGTTGAAACCGGTTTGACTCAGTGGATAGAGCATCGGCCTGTGTACTGAAGGGTCCCAGGTTCGATTCTGGTCAAAGGCATATACCTTGATTGCGGGCACATCCCCAGTGGGGGGCATGCAGGAGGCAGCTGATTGATGTCTCTCTCTCATCAGTGTTTCTAACTCTCTATCCCTCTCCCTTCCTCTCTGTAAAAAATCAATAAAATATATTTTTTTAAAAAGTTGAACAAGGTGAAGTATATAAAGAGCCCGGTACTCAGTGAGGTTTAAGACCCCTTGGTGTTGGGCAATGGGACTGGTCTTGTCTGGGTGATCTACAACAAGTTGGTCTCTCTCTTTGCTCAGATTCCCCTTCTGAAGGATGTTGAATTGCTCTGATCATCATTCAGCACCCTGAAGCAGCAGTGCCCGACTCCCTCATCTTTACATGTGAAGAAAGGGACTTTTCCTACTACGGAAGCCACATCGGCTCAGTTTCCCGCGGACTATTTTCAGAGACCAGGATCGCTTTTGTGGTTGTTGGGGCCACATGCTGAAAAGCTGACATTGTCTTCAGCTGAATGAAGCTGGAGCCGAGTTTCTGAGCCCCAGTTCTACCGAATTCAAGACCTGGAAGATGTTCTCTCTAAAAAGAGAAGAGGGGCCCAAACCGGTTTGGCTCAGTGGATAGAGCGTGGGCCTGCGGACTGAAAGGTCTCAGGTTCGATTCCGGTCAAGGTTTGTATCCTGGTTGCGGGCGCATCCCCAGCAGGGGGCGTGCAGGAGGCAGCTGATGGATGTCTCTCTCTCATCAATGTTTCTAACTTTCTATCCCTCTCCCTTCCTCTCTGTAAAAAAAATCAATAAAATATATTTTAAAAAATAAAAATAAAAAGAGAAGAGGGGGTTCCATGATCAAATAAATTTGGGAAACATTGTGATATATGTCTCCCACATCAGCCCTTGTCAATTCAAATGCACGCGTTTGTATGAGAACATGTACAGCATCAAATCCTGTTTCACTTTACTTAACACCCCGTTTTCCCAGCTTGTGTGCCAGTGGAACCCCTTGTTTGCAAAGCATCCCGTCCAATAGCTGTTCCCTGAGACTCACTGTGGGACGCTAAGCTGTCAGAACCAAGGCTGCCATTATAGTGGGTGTCTGAGAGGTTAGTCAAAACCCATTTCCTATTCCTGGCATAACTTTGAATCAGGACAGGTGCTAAACGGGATTCAGAGAAATACAGCACAAATTTCCTTTTAACATTGATCTTATGTTCTACTTGGAAGTGGATGGAGAGCCTGGGAATTGTGTAAAGCAACCAAAACAGAACAGACTCAGACCCAGAAAAGGAAGATGTGAATCTTTGTTCTACCACTTCCGACCTGGGTGACCTTGGGCATGCTCATCAATGTTTCTAAACCTTAGGTGTTACATCTGAAAACCAGGCCCAGGTATACCTACCACATGAAGTACCATTGGAGAATGCTTCACATGATGCCTGACATATAGGAGTTGCTCATTGTGTGTGTGTGTGTGTGTGTGTGTGTGTGTGTGTGTGTGTGTGTGTCTGTTAGATCTGAACCAGTGTTGAAGCAAAGAAACAGAAGTGTCCTCCTATTGACATGATTAGAATCGATGGGGACAACAGCCAGGCATCGAGTACTGATGGGGGACAGAAACAGACTCTGGGGTAGTCTCATGGGCATAGGACAAGGCAGATTAAAAGAGTACGAATTAGAGAAGCAAAATGCTGGCAAATTTTAAGGCCAGTAGAAGCCTCGACAAGACCGGAAATGCTGGCAGTCAGTCTGAAGACGGAGCGGAACAGCGTGGGGCCCCTTGCAGGCCTCTGAGGACACAGAACGGAGCCATGAAAGAAAGGCTTCTTTATGGATCAGATTTCTCTCTGGGCGTCAGCAAATTAAGACAATACCTGCCTTATTCCCCACCGAAGTGTGATGTGAGGATAGAATGAGACTTTGTATGTGGCAGCGCATTTTTGGAATCTTGTTCAGCATTCAATGGAATACCCCCATATAGATAAAAATTGAAAGTAAGAGAAATATATAAAAGTTGTTATTTGCATCGAGGTCGGAGTTTTTTAATGGGTGCTCATTGAAACTTCCTAACAACTGGCATAAGAAAATGCTCGTTCTGTAAATCTAATACCTGCCTGGCTGCAGGAAAATCCCACCTTGGCCACATTTTCCAAGGCCCTCCTCTCTCCAAGATTGTGCAAAAGCTCTCGAGACTAGAACATTCTGGAAGAGACCTCCCAATTTTAGCCCACACTGGACTTGCTAGGTTCATCATCCTAGGCTATCTTGAAGGTGGCATTTCTGATGCCTTCGAGCAAACTGTGAGCACAGGAGGTCCTTGTCCAGGCCAAGAGTTGGGGTGTCCCTCTGCTCAGCCCATAACGATTCCCATCAGAGGTCCTGCCTGCTCCACTTTTCTGGAACTCTTAGACTTCCTCTGTCCTAAAGTTAGTATTCTCTGGGGACGCTCTCTGAAATTTCTCCTCTGTCCTCTCCCTATCGGTTGCCTTTCCCAACCCTTGGTGCCCCATATTCTCTCAGACAATCCCACTCCGGTCATCCAGGGAAACTCAATCATCAGGAGACTCTGCTGAAAGAGGGCCTGGAAACTTCTGCTTCTGACTACCTTCTTGGGATGAAGGAGGAGAAACTATGCACCATTATGAGAACAAAGATACAGACTCATCTGTAAATGTCACATATATAGGAGTGACATATCCTTCACAGTCTTTAAACAAAGTCTCATTTAATGTGAATTGCTCGGATTGATTTCCGTTTTATTTTTAATAAGAGATCCTTTTTTTTCTTTTTTTCTTTTTCTTTTTCTTTTCTTTTTTTTTTTTTTTTTTTGCCAGTAAACTTACACTGCTTTGACCTTAGTACCAATCACGTGCATTGACCTTAGTACCAACACCAACTGGAGTAGTTGCTGGCGTAGTTGTTTTAGAAGTTGTTTTCTTGAACATAAATGGACACTGCTGACTCTGTAGGGCAAAGACAGTCCCCAAAGAAGGTGAACAAAAAAAGAAAAATATTCCAAGCCCACCCTTCACCCCTGCACGACCCTCGTGCTCATACATTTGGAACATATTCTGTCTTTCCTTCCTCCTTTTTTAGAGCTGCCCATTTTAGAGGACACGGTCACTGTCAAGGAAAATACAGACAATCTTGGTGATTTTCCTGTGACATAGGGACAAGTCTGGGGCAAGACTACAAACCAGGACTTTACTCTGAGATGGAAATAAATCTCGAGGCCTCTGCAGAGGAGGGTGGCTTGATTGCTGGTGAGATGATGTTGTGCTATTTTTATGAAAGAGATAAATAAAATCAAGGTCAAGAGAGAAAAGAGAGGGAGAAGGCAGATGTGTAGCAGTGGGGAATGGTAACCCCCTCCCCCTCATTCTTTTGACATCGTTTCTGTAAATGCTGACTCTGATTAATATGTAGCTTGTAGTTAAACAGCATGTGTGTATAAGAATCCTCAAAAATAACTTCAAAAGATGCAGGCTCTAATGTTCAGGCATTCCAGCCCCAAGAGATTTGCTGACCTTCAACTAAAAAACAGGAGGAGGCACACCAGATCATCATTTGACTAGTTTCAAGGTCCTTACGAAAATAGACTTTCCAGCCCCCTCCCCTTGATGTAAATGTTCTGATTTGCCTCTCCCTCCTTATAAAAACCTCTGCCTACACTGAGGCAAGTGGCCAACACGTGAATAAACCTCTTTCCTTTCACGCCAGCACCTGTCTTACAAGTTCAGCCTTAGTTCCATCAGGCAGCTGAACCTGGGTTTCAGTTACAGAAGGAGCTCTTTTCCAGAGAAAACACTGATGCCCCAGGATCATCCAAGTTGACCAGGAACTTGCTGTCCAGTGTGATTCAGAGGAAACCACAAATGCATAGCAACAGGTCTGAGGGAGAACCCCAAACTGGTGCGAGAGGCTATCCTGGTAGAAGGGATGGGATTGGGGCCATGGAGGTGGTGTTGGGGGAACTAAATGACTGATCCTTGGACACATACAGCAAATGCTAACTCTTGTGAGAGCCACTTTGGCAAGGACTTCTCATGAGCCAAGAAACATCCTTTATTTGTGAGCTACGCAAGCTTGAGTTGAGTTACCTGACTCTAGAACCAGAGACTCCTAGGCACAGACACTCTTTTGATCTCCATTCGGCAGATGAGGGAACTAAAAATCAGAGACATGAAGTTGGTTGCTCGAGAACACACAGCTAAGATTTAAACACAGCTCTGTTGGATCAGCCAGTCTGCTCCAACACAGCCTTCCCACTACTAACTCAAAGCCCAGGGCCCCAGGAACCTCCATTGCTTCTAGTCAAGTGTGTTTCTCCCAGGGGGACTCTGCAAAGGATAGTACTAGACGTTGTGAGGGAAAGGAGCTGGTTTGACAGCCTCTGCCTTGGCCTAACCACCTTGCAGAGTAGCTTAATGGGTCACAGACTGTGCTTGGGAGGATTAATGTTCACATGGTCCAGTGGGCCTGATCCCAGGTCTGTGCTCCCTGGAATGTGGTGTGCAGTGGACAGTGGAGAGGTGTTTTGAGATAGGCACATGTCGTCTCCAAGCCTCGAGTACCCAGGACAGCATGAGTCCGAGGAGGCGAGAGTTCATGAGGTTAATCTCTAGAGAGATGCCAGGCTACACGCCCACACTCTCAATCCCCACCTCTGCCTTCCGTCCCATATTGACCAATTCTCCCTCTTATTTTTTCTTCATTCCTCCTCCTCCTCCTTTTTTCCCCCTTCTCCTCCTCTTCTCCCCTTCTTCTTCCTCCTCCTCCTTCCTCTTCTTCTTCTTCTTCTTCTTCTTCTCCTCCTCCTCCTCCTCCTCCTCCTCATACATCTCCTCTTTCCACAACAGTTTCAGAACAATTTACAGAAAATATATACAAGGACTAGGTAAATCATAAACTAGAAAAGAAAGTGTAGACTATTAGGATGGGGATGGATTACAGTACCACATGCCAAATGTGATATTTCACAGTTGCTATCATTGAGCTTTTTGGTGGCAAAAATGGGAAAGAGTCAATTATGTAGATTCATAAGCTTATTTCTTAGAGTATCCTTTGAAGGAAGGCAACAAAATAGCCCCAAAATACAACTCTTGAGAGCCTCTAGAAAGCAGAGTCAAATGCAAGTTTCTGATGATTTAGGTGGTTCAACAGCATTTCCCAAACTCTCAAAATCTCAGCTATCCACAGCATTCATAACTGTTCCAAAAGAAGAAAGTTTCACAGGCAGATTAGTGTGAGATAAAATCAGAATGAAAAAGTCAAGCTAGCTTTTTAACTTTAGGATTTCCAAGAGTTTTTCACACTCTAATGCCATGTGACTCTCCAATTAGGTGGAATCTTCCTCTCTATCCACCCCCAGTTTTCTCGGGAGTGTCTTCTAGAAGCTCACAGAAAGCTGGAGACCATGTTTGAGATGTATGGACCACAGTTTAAGAAATGCTGATCAAGAGGAATGGCTGAGCTGAACTCCTCCAGATAAAAGTTCTCTCAACCAGGCATTTAGTAGAGTTAGCCATCTGATAGCTTAAGGCAACGGTGTCTGACATGGCCCAGACTTCAGGTTCAGATACTCTCATGATGAAATAAGTTCGCCTCTTCTCAAACTCCTCTTCTCCTTAATCAGAACAACTAGAGGGAAAGGGAGCGTTCAAGGGTGAAGTTGACACCCTCTTACAGCCTGTGAGTGACTCCATCTCCACCAACGTGGGGCCCAGGTGTGCTCCCTTAGGGGCCTGGGTCAGGTGCATAGGTGGGGTTCCTTTTGCCACTGGCTTAGCTGCATGGAATTAAAGGAACAGTTAGGAGAATGGCGTCTTAAAGACATGCTGCATGTGTCCCAAGAGACAGTCAGAAGTAGGTCAAGGATGAGTTTCAAATTGAAGTCTGAACGAGAGCTGGCCAAAGAGATAGGGGCTGGGAGGAAAATGGGTCTGGACTCCAGAATCATTCTTTTTTTTTAATGTATTTTATTGATTTTTTTTTTTTAGAGAGAGGAAGGGAGAGAGAGAGTTAGAAACATCGATGAGAGAGAAACATCAATCAGCTGCCTCCTACACACCCCCTACTAGGGATGTGCCCGCAACCAAGGTATATGCCCTTGACCGGAATCGAACCTGGGACCTTTCAGTCCACAGGCTGATGCTCTATCCACGGAGCCAAATTGGTTTTGGCCAGAATTATTCTTAATTCAGAAAATGTGGACCTACAGGTTCCTTATCTGGTCTGTAACCTTGGGAGTAGGTATAATTTGATAATTCTGAATCGGACCAAAGTGGTTTCATCTATTGCTCATCAACAATAGTTCCCAACCTTCATGCCTTAAATCAAGTTCTTGAACAACTCAGCATAGATTAAAGTTTGGGACTGAAACCACAAGATGCTGAGCCAAAAAGGCAGATAGAGAAGATAACAGGCAGATTGCAACTTTGAAAGGGCAAGATATGAAAAGCACATGTCCAAGGATGCTTGTCACAGGAAACAGTGAAAATGGCCCTAACTGGTGTGGCTCCATGGATAGAGCGTTGGCCTGCGCACTCAAGGGTCCCAGGTTCGATTCCAGTCAAGGGCATGTACCTTGGTTGTGGGCACATTCCCAGTGGGGGTTGTGCAGGAGGCAGCTGATGGATGTTTCTCTCTTCAATATTTCTAACTCTCTATCCCTCTCCCTTCCTCTCTGTAAAAATTCAATAAAATATATTTTTAAAAAATAACAGTGAAAATGGGGGGAAAAAACTCAATATTCCTCTCATGGGAACTGCTTCGATAAAGTATACTATGTTCATATGATAGAACAACCTTCACGAATGATTTGAAGTGTATTTATTAATATGCAAAAGAGATATAAGATACGCTAGTAAGTAAAATACACACTGCTAAAATACAAATAGCAGAGTCTACTTTTAATGTAAGGAAGGGTTTTTGTGCAAGTATGCAATGAAAGAAGTCTAAAGGCACATATCAGAATTAGCACTGGTTCTCTGTGGGCTGTGAGATTGCTGATTACTGATGTCTTTCGCTCTATGAACATCAGTAATTACTTTTCTTTTTTTACATTAAGCATGCATGTTTTTTAAAACATAATTATTCTTAAAAGCAGAAAAAGAAAACAAATGCAGTTTCCAACTCCGTACAGTTGGTACATAAGGCCCTTTCTCTTTGCATCATTTCACCTCCCCTCCCTCCCTCCATGCCTGATCTTCATTGTCCTGTTGTTGTCCCTTTGGTTCCTAATCCCCTTCCTCTGTCTCCTCCACCAATCCAACCTCAGACACACGGATGCTGAGAGGGATGGAGGTGTAGCCAGCAGGGTTCTCAGGAGCACCGAGGTCAGAACTCCGGAATAAGGCTTGGGTGATGGGCATTTGGCTGGGACAGGGCTCTCTGCAGCTCCTGGAGCTTGGAGCGAGAGTGGGTTGGTCAAGATCAAAGACCAGGCATGGATCTGACAGTTTGACCTCTTGATATTGCTGCTCCCTCGCTCCTTTCCCAAAGAACTTGATGCAGAGCCTACAACTCGGGTCAAAAGTTGACTTTGGAAGGTGTGGGTCTGGGGTTACCAGCACAGCGGGATTTCTGAGTGGTCCATCTCCAGAGAACTGGGCTCCGATTTCCCCACGTGTAGCCGGGTGTGAAATTCTAACCCAGCTTGAGACTGAGCTTCTCAAACGCCTCCTATACACCCTGGAGTATTTGAAGTCACAGGATGAAAGAAATTGCATTTCAAAGAGGAACAAAAATTCAATGAGAATTAATGAGCTCATATTTGTACAGCAATTAAAAAACAAACATGTTTTATTTGGAGATCTGGATCAGACGCTGAGTTTCTGAACTATAATGTTACAGCAAGCACAAATATAGCACAGACAGGAATGAGAAATCTAAATGAATTCAGCATTTTAAGGTTCAGGAGACTCGGTGTACTTCCCGGAGGGACAGACCTGCTCCAGGCTGTGCTCCAGTTCCTGCCCACATTTACTGCTCTTTAAGGAGCACTGGGGGATGGGGGTTTGGGGGTTTGGGGAGGGGTCAATGGAGAAAAAGGGGAACATCTGTAATACTTTCAACTATAAAGATACATTTTATTTTTTTTTAAGAAAAAAAAAAGTACTGGAAGAGCAGATTACCAAAGTGTCTTATCTCGTGCTCCTGAAGGGATCAATTACATTGAGGTCACTTACCAAGCCAGGTACATAATTTACTGAGCCTCCCCTGAGCAGGTCTGGATGGAGGTGCGGGGTTAGGTAATCTCCCACAATTCCCTACAGTGTATTTGTGTCCATTTAATCACATTTAAAAACTGAGCCTCCGTGAAATGGAAATGACTCACCCAAGGTCACTAGTAAAGCGACAGGAGCTAGATATCCAACTATAAAGCCAGTTAAGCCAAGGCGCCTGGAAGGGACAAAGCGGTGTCCCCGGGTGGTAGGATGGGGCAACGTGAAGGATCCGGCTGTCAGAAGCCGTCGTTTTCTCACGGAATGGAACTTTCTCACAGAAACATCCACATTCCGCTGAATGTATTTCTGTAATATTTGGATGGTTATAACTCATGTATTTTCTTCATTGTCTCTTCCCAACAATTCCACGTGGTCATTCTTTAGACACTAACCCAAAATAACTACCCTTGGTCTGATTTCAACCTCACTTAGCTCTCTTCCGGATTATTTGGCTTCCAATAGAGCTGGCTCACGGAAGAGCGGGCACTGGCCAAGCTGACATCACCATAGTGGGGAGCCATGTTTGCCCAGAGGGAACACGGGCCACTGTAGAAGAAAAAATGGATGCTTAGCATGGGGGGCAAAACAGAGGCCCAGCGCTCCACCCGAGATCCCTTCCTCTTGATGTGGGGAAACAGAATGGAAAGAAATAACTGGCAGTCAAACTGAAGACTAAGGAGAAGAGCTGCCAGAGGCGGCAGGGGGGAGGGGATGGGGGGAAGGGGACGAGGAGAGGGGGAGGAGAGATTAGATTTCAGAGTCAGAGGGTCCAGGGGAGGGTGAAGCCAGAGGCCACTGCCTGCCCCTGGGGGTGGGAAAGAGCTGGATCAGAAGCGCTGGGTTCTGCGCGATTCTCCACAGTGAGCGAGGCTGTTGTCTGCGGGAGTGGACCCGCCACCCCACCCGCCCTCTGACGTCCAGGGCCGGGCAAAGGGATTACGTTTTCTTAACTGCCCTGCCGCTCGTCTCTCGGGCCCACGGAGTCCTGCTATCTTGAGTCACCTTTCTGGAAGCTGGTTGCCCACACACGAACGGATGAGATGGAGCTCCCGGCCACAAGAGGCTGGGAACCTGATCTTGGACGCCAGTAAATGGAAGGCCCCTTGGCAGGCAGCCAGCAGGCCTGCCCTGACCCCCGGCTGCCCCTGCTTCCAGGCCCCCGGTGTCTCCTCTCAGCCCTGGGCCAGGATCCAGAGGCTACAGCTAGGACCCCTGGAGGGGGCTTCCTCAGAGCCGGCTAAACGGCAGCTGTTCTGTGCCATGCGATGTGCCCAGCACACACCTCATGGTGCCTATCGGTGGGTATGTGAGGAGCACAGCGGGGCGCCCAGGAGATGCTCAGGAAGCAGTAACTGTAAATCGACGGCTCAGCTGGGCTTCCCTCCCCAGCCTCCTCTGAACACTTTCCATCTCTCTTTTCACGGGCACCTGCTGGTAAATGTGTTCAAAGCACAGACGAACATTTGCCCTCACGGATCCTGATCTCCAGAAGGTTCAGGCTGAGACCGCCTGTGGCAGCGCTTCTGAAAATGAACCCCTCGTCCACCTGTGCTGGAATGGCAATGTTTAACTGTAGATCCTCGGGTCCCATCCAGACCTGCTGGGGCGTCTGTCTCTGGGCTTGGGGGCTAGAGATCTGCCTGATCAAAGGCTCCAGGCGTGGCCTGGTGGAGGTGGTGGTGGTGGTGGTGATGGTGGTGGAGGTGGTGGTGGGAATTCTAACACATCCCGAAGCTCACCAGCACACCCGGCCCCAACTGGGCGGTTCTGATTCGCTAATAGGCCCCGCCCACTTTGGCCCTTCCATCAGGTAATTCAAAGTCTCCGGCTGCTGGTTACTGATTAACCCCAGGAGAGAAATAATAATAATCGAAGGGGCAACACCAGCCCAGAGGCAAGCTGGGCAGCCCTGAGAGCGCAGTGCCAGACGGCTGCCGTCACCAGGCACCTTCCAGAAGGAACAGGAGGCTGACCCGCCGCCGCCGCAGGTCAGACGAGGTCCCCGCAGCACCTGGTCCATGCCCGGCCCTGGGCTGCCCCATCCCGCTGGCTCCCCTGCCCAGGATGGCCGGCAGCGAGGTCCCACAGCAGCCTGTCCCCCACCAGCCCCGGCCCATCTCGGCAGGAAGCACCCCCGCGGGCCCTGACGGGGGTCATTGTGGCTCCACGGGCCCCGACCTGGAGTGCCTGGTGTGCCGGGAGCCCTACAGCTGCGCCCGACGCCCCAAGCTGCTGGGCTGCCAGCACGCCTTCTGCGCGGTCTGCCTGAAGCTCCTGCTGTGCCCGCAGGATGACACCTGGTCCGTCACCTGCCCGCTGTGCCGCCAGGCCACCGCCGTCCCGGGGGGCCTCATCTGCAGCCTGCGTGACCAGGAGGCTGTGGCGGGGCGGCTGGCCAGGCCGAGCCCCGAAGTGTGGCTCTGTCCTCAGGAGCTGGTGACGCCCGCCGCCTGGACCGCAGGGCACCCCGGCGAGGCGGGAGAGGATGGGCAGGACGCGGCGAGTGCCAACCGCGTGGCGGCCCGGCGCCTGGTGGCCCACCTGCTCCTGCTGGCCTTGCTCATCGTCCTCATCCTGCCCTTCATCTACCCGGGCCTCATGCAGTGGACGCTCACCTTCATCGCCGCGCTGGCCCTGCTGGGGGCCATCCTCTTCTGCTGTCACCCCCGCAGCTGGGGCCGCCGCCGGCCCTCCGCCAGGACCCTCTTCTGCAGGGAGCAGAAACCCAGCGAGGTCTCCTCTGTGGCCGGTGTGCACCCCGTCCAGGCACCCACACCACCTTGTGCCTCGGCGGCCCCGATATTCTGCCAGGGAACGGGGTGAGGGGCTGAGAAGGAAGGCTGCTCCCTCGGGAGACAGAGGGCCAGCCAGACGCACAAGCTAAAGCCGGATGCCGTCTCGGGTCCAGAACTACGCGCTTGGATGGCAGACCGTGGCCTGCCCCCGGGATGGCGCAGCTGACTGTCTGGTGGGGGGGGGGAGGGGAGGAGGCACAATGACTTGAACCCTACCAGGGGGGGCAAGTGCTCCCTCTGACCCAGTGCTCCCGGTTTTGCTGCCTACACCCCGAGGAAAGCAGCGCAATATTAACCCACTGAAGGACAAATAGATCCAGAACTCCTTTTACCGCTTTGTGATGTACGTAGCTGGTTTCATTTCGTTGCTCGGTTTGGGGCCGGGTCTTTGTGTTTGGGGTAGTTTGCTCCTATTTCCGGCTGCTACGCATTTCTCCTCCTGGGAAGCCAGAGCTCAGGGGGCGTCCTCCTGTGCCCCCGCCAGTGCCGCCCATCTCATGCCCACCCCACCTCGCCAAAGGTCCTGGCAGTCTGGATCTTCCATTGAATCATCACGCCATCCTTCCCCCCAAGAATGGAGGGAGAGAGCTCGTGTGGAGAAGCGGTACTCCTGATGCCAGCAGGAGCCCTCGCATTTAGTGGGCAGAGCTGGGAGGGTGGAGGGAAAGCGGGTGGGTCTGGGAATTTCCCCAGCATCCGTACCAGAATTTCCCAGTTCCGGGTCTTCCTGCTCTGACTTCACGGAGAATCTCCCAGTTGCAAGAGCCTCCCTCGTGCCACCCCAGCCACCCACCTGCTGCGCTGCCCCCACTCCAGAACTGGGAATGGCGAGGGCTGCTTTCTCTACTGGTGCATCTCCCTTCCTACTTGAGTGTTTGTCATAAAGATAAGAGGCCTCGTAAGCGCAACGGTCCTCTCCCATGACCCCACCTTTGCCGCCTCACCCCGAGAGTCGCAGGCATCTGAAAGACTTTTGTGTTTTCTCTTGGTCATTTCTGCTCCATAGCACGGAGGAATGACCTTCCACGGTTACCCAGGTCAAGCCTCAGCCGGGGAGACCCATGGGGTGCAGTGGGGTGGAGGGTGAGCGATGACACGCTATTTCCTTCCAAAGGCCATAACGGGAAAACGGACTTGAGACCTCAGACTGGCTTCCTGAGCGTAATCCATTGTCCTGTCCTGTCCTGGAGACTCGCTATGGTTGACAGTATCTTTGTGGGGAGGGAGGTGAGAACTCTGTCACCGGAGCACAGAGGGGACCCGGGGTTGGTGAACCGGGTCCTGCTTCTCAGAGCTTCACTTTCCCCGAAATGAGCTGGTAGAACTGGAATATTCCTAACACCCCTGCAGCCCAGGAGCTGAGGGCACTGCTGACTCCCCAAGCACTTTACATGCATGGGCCACTTCCCGGTGGCCTCATGCAAAGAAAGGTCAAGATACAAGTGTGGGTGCAATTAGCTGTTCTTGAAATCTGGGTGCCTCTATTTTTCTCTTATAAGGTCCTTTCAGGGTAACTCTGTGACACCCACGCTATTGACTTTATGGACTCCTGGTGCTGGAAGAGAATGTATGAGTGGATGCGGGCATGTGTTGCCCACACTGTTAAGCCAAGGCCTAGCCAGTTTGGCTCAGTGGATAGAGCATCGGCCTGTGGACTGAAGGGTCCCAGGTTCAATTCCAGTCAAGGGCATGTACCTCAGTTGCAGGCTCCTTCCCGGCTTGAGCCCTGGTCAAGGCTCGTGCAAGAGGCAACCAATCGTTGTGTTTCTCTCACATTGGTATGTCTCTCCATCTTTCCCTCTCTCTTCCACTC